>VWZD01012845.1:425538-558857 GCA_013396695.1 Sakesphorus luctuosus | reverse complement strand
CCCGCGCCCGCCCCGGGGGCGGGTCCGGCGGGTCCCACCACCCCGCAGAACCCGCCCCGCACAGCCCTCCCTGCCCGAGCGGTCCGGGTCCCACCGCCCCGCAGAGCCCTCCCTTGCCCGAGCGCTCCGGGGGACGCGCGTCTCGGCTGCCCGCGCGCTGATGGCATCAACGGAGTACCTGCGGCACACTCGGCTGACAGACAGGTGTAATGGCATGTTCTGCCTTGTTCTTCATCTTTTGTCCTCTCACCAAGCCAACAGCTCACTGCTCAGAAGAGGTTCAAGCAGCATACTCGCAGCTAGAAACAATAGCGTTGTTTTCACCACTGTTCTCCCTCAAGTATTTTCCACTGACATCAATTTTACTTGCACCTTAAATACTGTTAAAAAAATGTAATAGCTTCCAACAAGCATTCAGATGATNTCCCAGGTCACCCGGTGGTTAGGCGGCAGCACCTTGCAGCTGATCAGCCACTGCCCGCACTGCTTCCAGGGCTCCATCCCCGCCACCGCACCGCGATGCTGCGGCCGCGGCGGCTCCTGCTGCGCCTCCCGCCGCCGCCGCGGCCGGCCTNCTCTCACCAAGCCAACAGCTCACTGCTCAGAAGAGGTTCAAGCAGCATACTCGCAGCTAGAAACAATAGCGTTGTTTTCACCACTGTTCTCCCTCAAGTATTTTCCACTGACATCAATTTTACTTGCACCTTAAATACTGTTAAAAAAATGTAATAGCTTCCAACAAGCATTCAGATGATTCCAAATAAAAATTAAAAAAAAAATTAAAAACCACTACTGATGTTAAGGTATTGAAGGTGTCAAACTCCAAACCCAAACAATATAAACACCACAGCTGACCATATCCTCCACAGCTCAAAAGGTATAATTTCCTTTGGATTTTAGAAGCAGTGCTGGAAACAATTTCACCAAAAAAAACCATCTAACTTTAAAGGATACAAAAACTGGTTTTATCCTCTATTAAGATATTCTGTTTTTTCTTTTAAGTAGAGAACCCTTTTAAAGTACTATTAATGTGTAATTTATGTGAGAAAAAAACCACAGTCCAGAGTGAGAAAGCCTCCCAAGAGCAAAACACTAACATGGTTATTCAAGATAGCCCACAACTATCCCTGATTTTCACATCTCCTCTGCTAAAAGCCTCACACTTATTCCTGTCTGACCTCAGAATAATCTCAGAAATGCTTTTAATAGTGCCTGAATTAATACAGCAGTTCTCTGGGAATTTACTTCAGAAACTGCGGCCTAGTAAGTGATTTGCGCATTTCAGTAAGCCTAAAATGCTGAATAACTTTTTTATTTCTTTAAATAGGCAGTATGCGTGCTATTCCAGGCATTTTCCTGAGCAGATAGGAGTATTAACCACTGGCCTGCAGAACATACCACAGTACAGCTCACCATTTTGCATTGCATTGGCCCAACAAGACAAAGGAAATCATGGCCCAAAATGCAGGATCCAGCTCTATGAACTGGAACACCTGTGCCACTGCCCAGCAGGTGATGAGATGAGGCAGGTGTGACTTATTACCTCATTAAAAAGGTACAAGTTGCTCAAGGTCATCTGAGAACAGCATTTGTTTCCACTCAAAGATGCACAAAGTTGCAAGCACCTGGCTTGGTTTTCAGCCCTCTGCTTACGTGAGCTGGGCTGGTAAAAATGAAGAAGCTCCCAGGACTGAGCAGGACAGAGAGGGAGCTCCCAAAGCTGTTCTGGACAGGACAGGCCTGTTGGACCACAAACACAGTTGAACAGAACACAAACTCCAGTTAGCAGTAAGCACTTTGGCATGAATCAGAAGAGGAATCCTAATTCCAAAGGATTGCTCCTAGTGCAGCTGAGCTTTAGCTCCTTTCAGTAGCTGTTACATGGAAGAGTGTGACTTCAGGTTGAGCTGCCTCAGCAGTGTCTCCTTTCCTGCAGGTCCCTCCTGCTCCATGGCTACCTGGGCAGCCAGAGCCACGCAGCTTCCATGTCTCAGGAGATGGGAATTCTCTGTTTAACCGCCTCAGCCCAAACACTCAGTCACCAGTAACAGATACCTCTGCCTACCCACAGCAACATTGGATTGTTTTATGCCTGAGCAGCTGCAGGAGGGAGCAGTTTGCAACACAAACATTCTATCAAAGTATCAGACTATAACCTACAGAAATACCTACAACCAGAGAGAATTAGAGAGAATTTAATTCCTAATTTAAATCAAAAGGGACTGAAACTAAGTCTACACTGTGATCATTTGGATATCATCATCCATCAAAATGAACATCAGAGCAGCTTGATCAAGAATACAATAAAACACTGTCTAGTAGAAACATATTTTTATCTGTAACAAGTTAATTATGAAGGGATAACTGAGTAAGATAGTGCCCACAAGCTATCCACTCTCAGACTGACAACCACCATAACACTGAAGCAAATGCAGAAGGCAGAAGAACAAAATAGATAAAAGAAACAAACCCATCTGCACTAAGTTATCCATATCCCCACTTCAGCTGCCTCCAGCCAGGATTGGTGGTACAGCATCCTGAAAGCAACATAAACAGTTGGGATGCCTCTGCAGAGATAGAGAAAAACGAGCCCTATTCTCATTAATAAACAGCAAGAAAACCACTTCAGGCTAATAGCTCAAATGCATCTAATCTTTTTTACATGGTTAATAGGAGCAATCCAACACTCCTTAATCCAAACTTGACATCCAAAGAATATATCTGCTTTAAAGGTGGTAGTTGGAATTCTAAATATCAGAAAAACCTACACTGCAGTTTTAAATTGTTTATAAGTCATAGACTGTTATAGTGCAATAAAACAACCAAATTTCATCCAAAATACATTGGTTTCTCTACTGCACCTCATTTACTTGAGTGACATTCTTGAAAATAGAGAATAATCCACATATCCATACAAATTCCAGGAAAAATATCTCTCCACAAAGAGTTAGATACTTAAGAGAAAGGAAGGGGCAAATGGATTCATAGCCATAATTGATGATCAGCACAGTCTTGCTAGAGCAGAAGGCTGACTGTTAGAGAGGTGCAGAAATATTTCCTCATTCACTTTCCTTCTCTCAGAATACTCTTAACCTTCTTCAGGTTTCTACATTGTCCACAGTCATTTATTGGAAGAGGTTCAAATTTTCCTTCAATCCTTAAATTTGTTTATGTTCAAGAGCTACTTTTACATTGACTCATTTTTTGCTATTGATAGATTTAAACACAAAACCCCAAACAAACAAACAAGGGAAAAAAAACCAAAACCAACTTTATAGTTCAAATATGAAGTACTTTAAATGAACCAGCTGCCAAAGACATACTGAAATTTTGTCCTATTTCCATCCTGTTCCTCTCCTCATACTCCATAGATCTATCTGGATTGAAAGGGGGGCCAATTTTAAGTTACCTCAGTCCATCTCCTCCAGTTTCACTAGCACAGTCTGACCTGGCAGATAGGTCTCAGCTTAGATTGCTCAAAAGGTTCAATGTACATGACATACTTTCATTTTTATTAATGCATCAATAAGCCATTTGCTGAAGCAGCTTTTTCTTCTGGTTTTCTATCAAGAAAACATTTCAGGCATACATTCCCGTGTTCAAAGTACTGCAAAGAAGTAACACAAAAACAAAAAAAGAAATCTCTATTACAAGAACAGCAAGTCTGAAGGACAATTTTTCACCAAGAGGCACGCAAACCCCCAAGCTTCTGCTTTTTTTTTCTCTTCTTCTAGGAGACAGTTGTCTCCTTACTGGACATATCATCATAAATTTATTGTCTTTACTCATATACCGTGCTGCACTCCATGAAGATGGCAACTTTCCAACTCTTTTCTTGTTGCTTTATTTAAAACAAACAAAAAAAAATCCACCTCATTTTTTTTTCTAAGTGCACATTTATAAGGTTTCTGAAATAATTCCTTTCTGGTGTCACCACACTTGCTGCATTTGAATTACTCCTATTGCTCAGCTTTGGGATTACTAATAGATAAAATACAAAAAGTAATAAACCAATGTACATACATTCCCTCTCAATTACTCTTGAAGATATAATAGTGGGCATTGAGCCCCAGGCACAGACCCTGCCTTGTGTAAGGCAACAAACAAAGATAACAAAACAATACATCTGCTCCCAAAGAGCATCGCTCCTCACTTTCTTTTCCTACTTACTCCCTTATTCACTAATGGGTTCATCAGTTCTGGTGCTGAAAGTTTTCCTGCCTCCTGATGGTTGCTCTTGAGCACGTTTTTGAATGCTACAGGCAGAGAGAGGAGTAAGCCCAAGCAAAGAACTGCCCTCATTTGTGGGTACCAAAGGCCCACTAACGTCTTGGCTGAGCCAGCCCTGAGCTCATGCTCAGTGTGCCCCAATTAGACCCACTCAGTTATACCAGTAAGAAAATTGAGTTACACATGATCTACAAGCAAGAACATGCAGTCTTGTGCCTTGGCCATCTGTATCTTCCTTCTGTTCAGAAATACATAAGGCCCCCGTGGCTCCTGGACGAAATCCTCCCTTGGGCCACTCTCTTTTTGGCTGGAGAGAAATAGTGAAGTGGTCAGAGTCCAGCAGTTCATAAGCAGCCTGCTTATCTTGCAGTAAAAAGTAAATGAAGGTAAGATGGCCAGGCAGAATTATTCAGTAATTCCTGTCTGCTCATGATGAACATGAGCATCAACATGGATCAAGATCTCCCAGATGCATCTGGCTGTATCCTATAGCTATAGGCTCTAGTTTCAGAATTACTTTGGGAACTTTGTGGCAGAAAGTGAAAGGGCAGTGCTACTTTCAAGTGATTCTTATTAATTTTTTTGTTTGAGTTATTGTCTTACACTATAAATAAAATAGAGTTCAAAAAATAATTCTAGAATAACAATGTCATCTGAATTACATTTTCCTTTAAATAACTGCTTCAAGCTAGCATGGAAGAAGTCATAGACAACTGACCTGAAATCTAAAGAAAGCACCAAAACAAAAGACAAAATAATAAAAAGGAAATAAGCTGGGAGGATGTATGGAACTGAGCAGAGCTGAGTATTTGCTTTTCAATAAAGACCTGAAAAATGCAGACAGACAACACAATATATAATGCACAGATAGCCATAAATTGAGAGGAATTTAAATGCTAACACACAAAACAAACCTAAAGATACTCTTTTCAGTATAAAATTGTGTGAATACATAAAATGCATTTGAGAAATCAGTGATGCTGTGAGGGAAGATGCACCCAGACTAGTCAATGTCAAAATAAGACATTAAACCAGTCAAACAGACTGCCTAGTTTTAACAACTACCAAAAGTTATCTTAAGAGTTGAGGGCATTGGCTCACATCCCCTGACAGAAATCTTCCTTTCATTGAAGTCAACAGAAATTTGTCGCATTTTACTAAGTCCGGAATCCCGTGCTGAATTCCTAAAATAGGATATTTGCATTCCAGAAGGCCAAGTTTCAGCTTTCTAAAAACCATTTATGCAAAAGGAGAAAGCTGCTGATGTACCACCTGTTTGTGCAGAACAAAAAGGGAAGCCACGCTCAGGGGACAGCCATGGCATTTGTGATAAGGAAAACATTTAAGGTCAGACAAAAGGAATTGTCATGTACTACTTTTTGTATTTTAACCAAAATATCAAACAGGATTCTTAAGAATCCAAACAACCTGAAACAGTAAATGAAATCATAACCTTCCTCGCACCTTAGCAGGTCCTGTTCAATGTTCTTTGATTTTAATACCTCTAAGCAATACACCCTTTCCCCCCATTCATCTCCATTTCTCATCTTCCACAGGTTGTTCTCAACAGTCTGATGATGCTTTTAATGCAAAACCAGATCAGATGACAGAGTTACAGGACAGAAGAAACTCCCCCCTGCACTCAAGACAGAAGGAAAAGAGATGCTGACAAACATAATTTTTGTGGTCTCAGCTGACAAAACAGTGATATTTTTATGAGAAGTCCAGGTGTTCAAGTGCATATAACCAAGACATGAAAAGCTAGAAATTGGCATAAGTAAGCCCCAAAGAAAGGAAAAGATGTTTTCTATGCTTTCATCATCTATTCAGGACCTAGTACCAAGAATCCAGAAATTTTTCCTACATTGTTGAAAGAAGGGATCAATAGCTGAAAGTGTGACACTTGCAGGAAACACTGTGCACTGGATGAGGTCTGAATATATAGAAACCAGGAAAAAACTCTTAACATTAAAATAAAAAGTCTCCACTCTGCCTAAAGATTGGAAAAACTTAGAAGTGCCATTCATGAAATACATCCTTGAACTGAAAAGTACCATTCATTAAATAACTACTTGAACAGTGAAAGAATATCTGGAGTAATGTTTCTAACTCTATTACTAATATAATATTTATTTCAAAATTACTACTATTAGGCAATTGAATTTTTCATATCCTAAAGGCACAATTTACCAGCAGCCTCTAGACTCATGCTGTGCTAACTGTTACAAGAAATAGGGCAGTCTGAGACACTTCCAGTTTTCCATTTACAATGTTAGATCTGTATTTACATACTAATCTAAGTTCAGTAAATAGAAGTTTCCTTTTATGCCTACAAGTCAAAAATATTACTAATTTTTAACAAGCAGAACATTCAAATTTATTTTTAGAGAACTCAGCAGGCAAAATATTTCTAAACACTCAGCAGGCCGCAAAGGTTTGTCTCTAAAAGTTACTTACACTTGTCTCACCTCAAGAATAAAGAACATAAATAATTCAGAACATGCTGCTACCTACTTTTTTAACCTTTCCTAAATGAGTACACCTGGATATTGCTTGTCTAATGAGGCTGAGCCAACAGTAGTCTGCAGATCTGCAGGGGTTTAAGAGATAAGGGGCTCTTAATTCAGACCATTGGCATTGAATTTGCAGCAGCAGGGACAACAGGTAAATTAGGGCCTAAAAGTAATAGGGACCATGAGCCCTCACCTTCAGTTCAGCAAAATAAACCATCACAAGCAATGGACACTAAATTCTCAGATGTCCTCTGAATGTCATGTACATCCATTTCTGCAGGCTCAGTTTTGGACATGATGTGAGACCCTGCTCTCCCAAATGGAACATTTATTCTCAAAAAAAAAAAAAAAAGCCACATCTCAGCCTAAATCTTTAATTTTACTGCCTAGAATTCCCACTTCAGTTGAAGTCAGTGGTATCCATAGCTGTCAGTAACTTGGGTTATAAAGCTGTGTATCCAAATTAGAGACATTGTTAATATAATGAGTAGTAGTGTCATAAATCAACCACAGATCATTGACAGGCAAGACAATGACAGAGAAATTATGCTGTGAAGACACAAGTTGCTTTAATAGCAAGGTGCATTTACAGCTTCCATGTATGTTAGCTGAGGCCAGGATGGGCCATGTGGCGAACTCAAGTTGTAAAACTATTTCACCCACCCTCTCTCATTTTTTTGTTATAACACTACACAAGGACTAAAATAGGAGTAAAGGTCCATTAGTGGCTGCATAAAGTCCATCAGCTACCTCCGGCTTACCTATAAACTTATTTTGTTCTCTGTGGGCCACTATCTAACCTACAAAAAAGTGAGGGATTGCCAGAAAACAGCTCACTGAAGAAGTAAAAATTAACTGCTGGCATGCAACAGTAAAGAAGCAATACTCTGGGACAGGATGCAGGTTGTATCGAATGCACAGTGAAAACAAACACAACTTGCCTCAAAGAGCTTGTGAAGGTAATATGAACCTCAGTTCAGTAAGCTTACTGTAAGGCAAAAATGTGACCACCCAAAGACAGAAGTGTGACAGATGCATCTACTAAAGAACTGACTTAACTGACAAAACTGAGAGAAAAGGCATTGTCCAAACATCACTTAACTTACCTCCCATTTTTATTCTTCCACATTTCCTTGTAGGCAGACCTTCACATTCAACTACAACTTGTACGCAAGGTTCAACCACAAAGCTGAAACAAAGCTATCTACATACCACGCTGTAGCACTTCCAGCCACCCTGTGTAGAGGGCCACTTTACAGAACAGCTGAAAACGCAAATACTCTGGGCACAGTTTCAACGGCAATAAATGTTTATATGCCATCAAAAGGTTTCAGATCAAATTTGATAAATTAATGCGAAGTATCTTTTTTAAGTAATAAAAACATGCCAGTAACAGAAAGAGATCAGTATGACTACCACAAATTCATCCCCAGTAAAGTCTGTCAGCATAAAGTGCAGCAGAATCTGACATTACAATCACAAAATAAAAGACACTTTCCCTCACTCCCAGGGAGATTTGTTTCTACCAATGCAATTCTGAAATAGCTGTGTTATATTGTCTCCGTCACTGGATTTACAAATAGGATGTAGAAATGAATGCAGGTGGCATTGAGAAGTTTCATTTTTTGGCTTTTAGTTCTCTTGTTCCCAGGAAGGTACCAAAGAGCAGATCAAGAGCGAGCAAAGGCCAGACAGAGGTCTAGCAGGAAAACAGTTCTGGCATGCAGCCCCTGGAGCAAGAACCAGCTCTGAGCAGGCAGGAGGAGTATCGAGCGCCAGGCTCAGCAGCAAGAAGCCCCGGTGGCACGCAGCACACATCCCGGAGTGATGCGAGGCAAACCATTAGCCAGCCCCAAACGCCAGTCTTTAGTCTCCTGGGAAACTAATGGTGCCCAGGTGGCCCAGCCAGACCTTAATTGCTCTGGGAGCCTTAACAGTCAGTTATGCTAAACCAAACTTACTCAAACAGGATTCACGTGGCCTTACGGAGGTCTCTATTGGGTGTCTGAATGAACACAAGATAGGTTAAACTTGTGTGAAGGCTGTTGTTGGAGTGTTTTGTGATTGGCAAGGCTTCCACAAATTTGTCTGCCCTGCTAGTTCGTCAATATTATCCTCACGTGATTTTTTCTTCAACCGCTCTTTGTGCTATAAATTCAATTATACAACGATTTGTACTGGTCCAGAATTACTTAGAATGATACTACCAACTGTGACATTCATTCCCTGCTGCTGGAGACAGCAGAATTATGGACAGTAGTCTCTCAGGAGTTGTAGTCTGCAGGTGGTGCATATGCAAAGAGTCTGCCATGAATCTGCAAAGAAGCACGTTTCAGCCATCCGGGTGGTGAAATGTGCGGTGCTTGATCTCAGCTGATAAGGTGCTATTCAGCTGCTGTTTGGCTGGCTAAGTAAGCACTGCTTGCATGGCAATGTCTGATAACGACGTCCTAACCCGTAGCTTAGAATTCCAGCCCGGTATGTAGGGAAGGGAGAACTTACAAGTGCACTAACGTGAGGTTTGATACAAAAGTATATGCACAATGATATGTTACAGTGTCAGGGCCCACTGCTAACGACCCCTCTGTATGTGTTCAGGGCACTTGTAGATGCTGAGACAAATTCATCCCTGGTGAAAAGCTCTAATTTCAGCAAAGTTTTACTAGGCATGCATTTGAGTCACTATGTCCTTTTAAAATGAGCCTATTGGGATTACAGAACTGCAGTGAAACTCAGATATAACAGTTAGCAAGTTCAAGGCCACTTCTGAATCACAATTGCAACTGAAGGGGGAAAATGTACTAATCAGCTACTAGTCAAACATATGAAATTAATAGCAATTACAAGTATCAGCTATTTTTAACAGCATGCTTATCCTTGGACCTCAGACACCTTAAACAATCTGGAAGCTCAGCATAATGATTAGTCTAACAGGGGAAAAAACCTCTATGTTCATAATAGTTGTTATGAGACAGGTTTTAAGCAGACAGCAAAAAGTGTCAGTCTGAGGCAAAATATAGATCTCCTTTCTGCTGAATAATTAATGCAAAACTTCTTCCCCATTATAGCCATTGTAACTTTGTGACTGAGTAGTCTCCATTTAACAAGGTCTTGTTAAACTCAAGTCATCTCTTAAAACCAGATTTTTTTTCCAGGGTTGATTTCCACTGTGCTCTCTCCTGATCCTTTTCCACAGGACAAATTCTGTTGTGCCTAATCAAGCAGAGCTTCCACTGAAAGCAATCAAGGCAGTTTGATTTAGTAGTGCAGCTTTCCTTTATCAGAGAAATCCTGACTCCACAGAAGGTGCTTGGAGTCTTGACATTGACTTCAGCCACGCAGACATGCCATATCCTGAGTTCTCCCTTTAATTGGATTGTATCCTTCTCCTGGTTTACACCAAGACAAACGGTAATTTTCTCAGAAAGATTTTTATTTTTAGGTATCTGAATACATTCACAGGAAATGTTCAAACACACCTGAACTAAAAAAAATCATGCAACGAGCTCTAAATTTCAGGGATATTATCCTAACATTTAGTTTCTTACCATACCAACTACTGCCATTATGTTCTCACACATGTTTCATAACAGAGGGATGATCTGGGAGCCTAAGTAGCCAGAAAAAAAATAAAGAAGAAAGTGAGATTAAAAAGGGCTTTGAAAAAATGAGGAGGTTGTCAGAAACAGGCATAAGAAATTATGCCCTAATTTAACACAAGGTGAAAGACACCAGCATGGACAAAGTGGTGGGGCAGGTCATGAAGGGACATTTGAGACCAGCAGGTCAGTGCCTGACTGCTGTGCCAGCAATGAGCAGAGCAAACCAGGGGATAATCAGAAGGAACACTGTATTACCTCTGAGCAGAAAGCAGCCACTTCATAATTTCTCTTGATGAATTCACTTAGCTATGGTGTTTGTCACAAAGTTTTGGGGTTTGTCCAAGTTCAGAACTAACAGAAACTCAGAGCAGGTGTCAAATTCTCTTCGTACTCAGATATTTATGACCCAACAGTTACCTCTGTCTCCGCAGGCAGAGAAGGCAAACCCTCAAAACCACATGCTGGGGGTAGAGCAGGGAGCTGCCAGCTCAGCAGAGCCTCTCTAATACCTTTAACCTGGGCCTCTGGCTCTCCACCACTGCTACAGAGCTCAGGATCTCAGGGAATCTAGCTGTTTTCTTGGAAAAAATACCATTGATAATGGGTGAGGATTGAGTGGTGAGGACTGCTCGCATTTCTTTACCACAGCTGAGATCACAGCTAAGGGGTGTTTTAGTGCAAAGGTACGGCTTTTTAAAAAAACATTGGCATTATTTCTTTCCATCACCAGCACGGGATGGCTGTGGTAGCTGAAGGGAATGCACCATTTACAGTGCAAAAATGGAAAAGACAGCAAGAGCCACTATCATTCACTTTTTGTGACTTGGCTGAACTACGCAAACTTAGCAGTGTAGCCCACAGTACTGCATTAACCTCATGCTAATGCAACCTTAATGACTTGTAACCAGGGGAAGAGAAGTTCATTCACTTATATTTGTGCAGGGTGGGCAGATGGAAACCAGACCTCTCCCTTCACTCTCCACTGCCTGTCAGCTCTGGGGTGACCCCTGAGTCCTGAGGCATCCGTGCCACAGAACAGCCAGTTCACCAGAGCTCACCAGGAGAACCACAATGGTCACTGGTTTAAGGCAATAAGCACTGGTGGGTGAAATGAAGCTTCCATGTTTCCTCTCAGATTCACCTTAGCTGCTGCAACTAATGACAAAACATGATTTCACACGGTATTTCATTTCTGTGGGCATTTCATTCAGTCAGTCCATGCATGCAAATGCCTTTTGCCACAACAGAAATACATGGAAACATAAGCATTAAACACAGTAAATTTTTAGTATGGCTGTCAGAGTAGTGTAAACAGCTCTTCCTATTAGGTGCTGCAATCCAGATCCTGCCTGAAATTAAATCTCCTCTTGGAGATTGCATGCTAGCGGATCTCTTTGCATAATACTCACAGCTTGCCTTCAAATGTGTCCTGCATAAATAGTTCAGGGAAAGGAAACAAATTCAAAGTCACACTTGTAAATTATTTGATCATGTTATTCAGTATTTGCCAAATTCTCTTATCTTTCTATAGGGAAAAAAACGGTTTCCCAATGTCCTTCAATCACAGCAAATTTGGTACACTTCTGGCATTGTTCAGCCCTGCAAGTATAATGTTGGGTGTGAATCGGGGATCGCTTTCCCTTTTGTTGGTCCTGTCTGTAGCTCTAAAAGCCCATTGATTAAGAACATCAATAACAAACTCAGACAAAAACTTGCAACCAAATGTTGCAGACAACAAACTTTGCGTGAAATTTTCAGCTGCAGTGAAAGAGATTGCTCAAGGAGACTACGGCTGCTAAAAGCTGTCCTTTCTCCATGTTGACCACAAGTCATTTTAAAGAGCTGTTCAAAAGGACAAGTGGGAATGTTTTGTCCACTTTTACCTGCCAAAGTTAGTTAAGGTTTCAAAGCAAGAGCTACAAATTCTCAAGATAATTTAATTCCTGCCCTTTTTGACCCTGAAAGCCCAGCCTTCTGGGTGCTGCTGGACACCTCACAGGCTGCCAAAGCAGAACAGCCTCTGCACAAGCACAGCTGTACAAAATGCACATCGGCAGAGTATCAGCTGCTTTGATAAAGGAGTGCTTGAAACACTAGGAACTCAGGAAGATAACTATTTTTACTGTCATTCTGAGCATTTCTGGATATTTAAATTAAGCTGTTGATGAAGATAAAGGAAGTGCCTCTTGGGAGATACCAGCTTTTACGTTATGTGAGTTACCATCAGAAACTGTAGGAACAAGGGGCTGCAGGTGTGATTACAAAGGAAATTAGTGTTACATTTGTATGTTTTACACAGAGAAATACCTAGAAGCCAGCAGTGAACAGGGAAGGCACAAGGCTCCTTTGTAAGATATTGTGATGGTTTTTTCTAGCTAAAATTCTTCCCAGACCATACTCTATTATGGTAGATGAACATATAAATGGGCAATTTATCATTTCATACTGCATGGCTTTCCTTTTACTGACTCACACCTGATCACATTTACAAACAGATGTTATACTTGGATTCTCTTGTGGTCCATGTAGAGGATGAAGAAGTGACAGCTTGGAACATGTTTATTAAGCAACATGAAACATCTGCTTCTGTCTTTCAACACACACTACATGCTTTACCTATTCAAAGTAGAAACAAATTTATATTTACTCCACAGTTACACCCACCAAGCTGGTACAACTATGAATGCAATTATTATTTTAGTGCAGGTATGGAGCAGTTTCCTTAACCCCAAGGTACTGGGTGTCCATAACACCACATATGTTTGATGTCTCCAGAGTGTGTTTGTGTGCCTCATCATCACAATAAGCAGATCCTTGGATAGCAGGGGCGGGGGTTGCTGTCTCAAAGAAATTTTACTTTTATTTAAAAACTGTTAGTTCTTCTATGCCTGGAAATTCTGATTATTTATGAAATGCTATAAAAGATGTGATATTTTTCACAAGTTGGTACTCTCCCTATACTAACATGCTGGCAAACACAGAGCATATGTGAGCACTTAAGTGAGTGTTTAACTTCAAGGGCAGTAACAATCCTGCTCTGAACAGTGACTTTAGCAAAGCTCTCTCAGACATTATCATTTGACTTTTTGCTCTGAGGGCTCTTCTTACTCATGTGCTTAGTTACAGCACGTAAACATTTACCCTTTTTAAGACTGAACTGGCTTACAGAGATATACTTTTATCACTGCCAAGACTCTAATCTCGATGATAATATCAACTCAATGCAAGACAGCACATGGAAGGAAGGAGAATTAGCTACCTGAATGATTTTCATTGATTGTCGCATTACTTTCCATTGCAATGATAAAATGTCATGACACTATAACATAGCAACAATTCTGCTGGCAATGCCTGCTTTGATTCTCAATGCTCAGTTCCACTAGAGGTACCAGTACAGAAATTCCTTGAGTCCTGGTATTAGATATAATAGAAAAAGCCACCATAGAAATGCCATTTGCATCTTTCACCCACAGACAAAGCCTCATGCCTGGACATTCAGGTGGTGCAGCTCCTGCCCTGGCTGGGGCGTGAGGCTGGCACACAGCACTGGGCCATGCAGCACACTGTGGGACAGGGTGACAACACAGCTCTGCTGCTGAGCAGTTTTGCATGGCCACACTGTACCCATCTCCTGGCAGAGTTCAGGGTCAGCCAGGGCAGCCCTGCACCTGGGTATAAGCTTCTGTTACCTTACAGGCATTCAAATTGCCATCCTGCTCCTGGTGCAATTCTAATGAGTGGTTACACTGCAATATCTGCCTGTGGTCTTGCTGTATTCCTCACTTTAGAAAACAAAAAACAAACCCAAACACACACACACACACCAAACCTCCCCATATTTTTTCCTGCATTAAGTCTGACAAGTATAAAGCAGTTAAAGGGTTTTTGAGTCTGATAGCAGGTAAACAAAAGCAACCAAACAAGAGGTAGCATGGTGATGGTGCAGCTAATAAAAAAGACAAGCTAAAAGCACATATACTAATGATTTCTGCCAGTAAAGAATCACCTCCTTTTAATTCATGAAATAGCATGAATTTAAATTATTTGGGGAAGCAAGCATCTTCTAATAGACAGATTGCATATTTAGGACTTAAAACAGATTGAAAGTGAAAACTATGCTAAAATCGTTGGGGAATGTAAATCCTTGTTTAATTGACGCTGCATGAGCTGCCAGGAATAATTAATAAGGCTAAATTTAACTGCTTTGGCAGTTATTTCCCTTTCAGATGCAGATAATTTTGGCCAAAGCCCAGGCAATCTAAACCAGGTCTATCTTTTTTATGGTGCCAGAGAAGATCAGAGGTGGAGGAGAGGTGAGCTGGTTTTCTTTGTTCAGAAGAGCTGCAACCATTTTGTGTTCAATGACACTGAAAAGTAAATCCTCTGCTATAATGTGCTGTTTCAGAATGAAAACTCTGTTCACCTTGGCCTCAAACTGGTGAAACGAGACACAACCAAACAGGCAGGTTTACCATTCCCTTTTGTGCTTTGGTGTGTGAGCTCTTGTTGAACTCACATATTCAGCTCAGGAAGGAAAGCAAACCCAGACACCGCACAGGCGAGCAATGGGGGGTAAGTGCTGCAACCCTGCTCCGAGTGTGAGGGAACTTGGGTTTGTGAGACGCAAAGAGGCGAGTGACCTTTTCAGCCCAACCTGAAGGTTGGGCTCGCTCAATTTCCTGCCTGTTCGAGCCATGCATGGGAAAGAGCAGAAGAAACAAGTATAGACTTGTTATCCCTGTAATTTCCTCCCAGTGCTTTACCTGTGAGAAATTCAGGTATCCAGAATAATACCGTTGCATTAAGAAATGAGGAACAAATTGCTGAAAAGGCACCAGGATCCAGGCAATCTAACCCAGTGCCTTCTGCTGGTAAAAACAGCTGCCCCTGATGCCCAAGATGCTGCCTTCAGTTCTCGAGATGCAAATCCTAAATTTGAAGGCAAATCAGGCTTCCAGCAGGACATGAGCATGGCAATTCAAATGAGCTTCTACAGAGCAGCAGCTCAGAAAAAACTCAGCTCTGGCAGTAACATTGAGGGGAAAACCAACCTGCCAGTCATGGCAGCAGGTCTTAACCTGGGTGTTAGCTCATTGACTTGTTTTGTGTTCTATAGCAGGAAAAGATGACTCCAAAACTCATCCCTGTTAGCTGGCAACCACAAGTCCTGTCCCATGCACAACCTCAGCTTCTTCTTTCCCTACCATGTAATTAAAGAAAAATAAAAGCACAAGAATGACCCATAAAAGCCAACTGAGTGGCAGTTGACGAATAACTGTATTCACATTAATTACCATGGTGTCTGTCTGTGTGAAAGAGCACCAGGAGGCTTTATTGATGTTGTTTTAACATGAGAAGTAGTGCAAAGCTCATAGTTGAATGATGCATACAAGTGTTCTTCAAGGTACAGTAAAGAGAACTCATAGCAAAGACTGTCTTGAACGAGGTAAGAAAATTTATACTTTGATCCACAATGGTAGGAGAAATGCTGCAGACATAAAGGTAGTTGTCCAAGCATTAAGGGAGCAACCATAGCACAACAAGAGCTTTAAATTATTTTAGCACTCCATATAAGAAATGTTTTAAAATCCAGAATAAACTGTCCCTAGTCAAAGAGAAAATTTGTTTCTGTGGTTAAGGCAAAACTGGAAATTCAAAATATATGTTAATTCCTAGTCTGCATGACATGGGAATAATTTGATTCTCTGTGTCCCAGTTCCTTACCTATAAAATAAAGCTGAAAATATTACCTTTTCTTTTTAAAGGTCCTGCCTTTTAGATTATCAGTTCACAGAGCAGGTATTACATCTTATTTTGTATTAGGTACAGCATTCAGAATAAAGATGTTATAATCTCATATGGGCAAGCCTATACTAAAAACTTAAATTTATATGGAAAGATTTTAATTTTAACCTAATTCCATGTCTTGTCATGTTTTACTTGGGATGAACTGACATAAAGAAAAGACAGTAATAGCATCATACCTATGCTTCATGCACTGTAATAACCCTTGAGAGAAAAACATACCACAGAAAGTGAAAGAGAACAAGAGCTGAAATATTACTACAAACCTTACACTGACACAGCAACGGCTTCAGCTCACCTATACATGCTGTGATTTGCAGAGCTGAGTCTTTTACTTTCAGGTGTTCCATCAGTGGCTGCCACTGCCATTGTATCCCCTCATTCAGCATCCTGCTGCCATCTCCTCGCTCACTTCTCACCCCTCACATCTGCACCACTGTTCGAGCCCAACCTGAGGGAGGCAAAAGCCAGAGCAAGGGGGGCATGAAGCAGGGTCTGGGGAGGGCAGGGTAGGTGAGCAGCTCTGCACATCCCTCAGCAGAAGCATTGCTTGCTGTCTGCCTCCCCCCAGGAGTGCAGGCTCTCATGGGGGTTACTCTGCTCTATTCCTTGCAACCTTCCAGTGTGGAGGATGTGTGACACTCTTGAGCTGCAACTCTAAACCCTGCAGCCTACAAACCTGCAGTCCTCCGTGCCTAAGAATCAGCCTGTAAAACTGGGGCTTCCACACACTTGCACATTACTTTGCATGTTTCCAGCCAAGATCCTGCCAAACCAGCATGATCTCTCCAAGTGCTACTGCCTGGCCTGAGGCAGCTGCCCTCAGCACTGTGGGCAGCTCCCTGCACTTGTTCAAGCCCTGAGTGTCCATCCCCCTGTCCCACAACAGCCCCCCTGCCTCATTGCTGGGCCAGCACCACTGCCTGCAGACTGCTCCTGCCCTGCACCAACCAGCTGGTCCAGGTCCCTCCTGGCCTGCTTCCCACCCAGGCGAGTTCCCCCTATCCACACCCCATGCCCTCTTCAAACACACTTTTGTTCTTCAGGCAAATGTAGGCAAAACCCCTGCTGGCCACAACTTTTCCTATCACTCTGGACAGGCTCTTGGTTGCTGTGTCCTTGGAGGAACACCTGGCTCCACTCCAGTTGCTGGTTAAACTTGGCTTTCCTGGGGCTGTCCCTGGCAGCCTATGCCATGTCATTGCCAGGGTCTTTGCTTCTCTTCAAAACACTCACTCCTCAAGGGCTGAGGGAGCTGCTTGCAATGGTTCCCATGCCCACAGAGGTTAATAGAAAGACTGCAGGTGTTTCCACATCATTTGCAATTGCTGACTCCTGAACTAGCCCAGCATCTTGAGCTGTTAAACTCCCCATCTGCCACTTCTAGGGACAGTCCTGCTTCTACCTTCAAATTAATTTGTCCGTTCAGAGCCCCAAGCTGGATCTCAAACCCAGATTTCATATATATGCAAAATAGGCTAATCAGTGAATTTATAAGAGGAACTGTGGAGGCCTGGATGGCTGACAGTACACACCAAATAATAATTCAGGCAAACACTGCCTGCCTGTGATGATAAAGGACGATTGCACAGCACAGGCAAACACATCCCAAATAGACTGCAGTGCAATCTGTCTCCATATAGCCCCATGAGTCATGCTGAGTTGGAAAATACTTTATAAATGCTAGTAATGGCAGGCAATAATTTTAATTAGATACAGCCTAATTAAAAAAGAATAGAGGCTTTTATAGTTCATGCTTCCCCAGTGTGCAGTATGGATCCCCACTGTTGGGCAAACAGGAAAAATGTTTGTATTATTTAATAAGCACAGTGATATCAGCAGAGTTTTAATGCAGGATTTAATGTGTGTGCTCTGGCTCATCAGCCCAAATGCTGACTGGCCAGTATGCAGCCTGGATGGAGCAAGGTTGCAGGTTTTTTCATCTCTAAATGAGATCTCAAAATGTGTCAAAACAATAAAGTACACATAAGGAATTGGCTCAACCTCCTGGGTGTTTATTAAGCTGTATATGGGTGTTGGACAGATTCATTGAGAATAAAAATTGGCCTAAAGCTGCAAAGCAGCATCTCAAGTTGATCAGCTCCTCTGCAAGCGTTGAGTAATGAGGAGAGAGAAGCGATCCCAGTGACCTCCTGCCAGCTCTGTGCCTGCCCAGAGCCCACCCTTCTGCTGTCCCACCAACCTCGCCAAAGAGGACCAGGCATTCCTGGCTGCTGAGAGCTGGTGAGCACTGCCATACCAGCCCTCGGCCCTCCACTGCCAAGACAAGAAGAGCCATGGAAAGTAGAAATCCAGTGCTCCTATAAGCCAACCCACTGGAGGTGCAGGTTCCTCTCTCATTTTCACATGCCATTGTGTAATGGTTCCACGCTTCTGGGAGAGGAAGCAAAAATACCACAAGAAAAAGCACTTCCTGCAGTATTTCTGAGCTAGTCAAATCCAGGAAGCAATGGAAACTATGGTGATGCACAGGCTATCGAGTTTCTTGCGTTCTTTTTTTTTACATTTCTGTTATTTCCTGTGCTTTTCGCAGGAATATTTGAAGTCATAAACAAGATAAGCCTGCATATGTGATCATGATAGCATGAAGTAGTAAAAGCTTCTTCTCTCCCTGCACATATTTAAAATAAAAGGAGACCTTCAGTGAGTGAGAGCTGTGCATCATGCCCGATGCATTTCCAGAGCCAGACTGATCCTACAGACTAACTGAAGACCATTACTCCTGCTCAGGGGATCCCAGCGAGTGAGCCTGTCTCACAGAACAGCCTGATGGGCTGAAGATCTGCAGTGTCTCCCCGAGAGCCTGCTGCTCTGGTACAACCAAAGGACCTCCGTGGGTTCAAACCACCCTCCATGTTACCTGCCTGCATGTGAGGGGGCCGGAGGCTGCCCAGGGCCAGGGTGAGCAGCCGAGGTCAGAGGTGGGCAGGGCTGCCATGGGGCAGAACTTGGCTGGGGCTGCCCTACACTGGCGTCTGTATTTCTGCTGAGAACAGGTGCTGCTTTCAGCAGTCCTGTATTGATTTGCCTCACCCAAGGTCACCTTAGAAGATGATTTACATTAAGAAAATCAATTATTTTAAAAGTCATTGCTGGGAGCAATGCTTGATTTCTAAATTCAGAGCGCAGCCAGGCATGCGTCTGAGTTACCCAATCCTTATTAAAGGCAGCAGGAAATCTTTTGCCCATTCCATTACACTGGGAACGTGCACAATAATTTTTCTATAACTATCTCACTATTGTAACTCTAAACGGCTTAAAAGCAAAAGAGTGCTTCCTTATAATTGTGGCTTTTCCTAACTCCGCCTGAAGTTGTTAGCAGTGTCTGCTTTGCCCTGGAAAGGAAAAAGGGGTTTTGAAATGGAGTTCTTTCCAAGTATCTTGCCCCAGTTTCATCATTTCCTTCCTGAGTGAAACATGCATATTCACCGACTTTTCATTAACAGAGAATCAGTTGATATTTAGTCATCCATTGCTCAAGGATCTGCATGGGTGTCATGCAATGTGCAGTAACTCACCATTGTAATGCTGGAAATATTGCCCTGACATAAAAGCTCATTTATGTTTTTTCCAAAGGGTAACTAGATCCACACACATAAATTATCCACATCGCTACCTACAGAGGTCCTAAAAACCTTCTTTCAAGCTCTTTTCAGGTCTGAGGGCCACTCTTTGCAATGTCTGTGACAACCCGCTTGAGTGCCAGAGTCCCTGAGGTGAATCCGCATCCCACCCATGACAGTGAGCTGGCTGCTTCTCCTGCCTGTAGGTAGGGTGCAACCAAACCAAAACACAGATGTCACAGGAAGAGGTAAAACTGGAGATCTTAGCGGGACAGAGGCCCCAGCTCGCTCCAGCCTGCCTGTGGCTGCATTCGACAGCTTGGGAAAGTGTCTCAGGAGGGTGTAGATAGGGGGATGATGGTCAAGGCACCTTCACATGGGATTTTCTTCTCCTCATATAGTGGAGCAATATGAAGAATGGCTGAAGGACCTCAGTAGAAGAATATGGGCCATGAGCAGAAGAGCAGAAGCAGGAGCTGATGTCTCTGGAAATCCCACGTTGAGCTTTTTCCTAAACTTCATTAAGCAACTAATTTATACTCAGAGATTTTTCTCAAACTCTGTTTTTGAAATCTGTCCTCTCAGCCAGAGCTGTAGTTACACTGCCTTGCTGCATGCTCACCTTCCCTCAGAATGGCACCCGTGCTTTGCCACTGGCTGGCCAGGCTGCTCTGCCTCATGGGCAGTGCAGGACACTGTGCTGGGGATCTACAGCGTCCACCTGTATTTTCACTACAGGAGAACCTGAGCAGCATAGCATTTGTGCAAATTCAGCCTGGTTCTTACAGTCCAGGGCCTGCACAGCCTGTCTGTGCATCCACACTTGAGCTAGATAAAGCTAAGCTTGCCATGTTACATGACTATTCCAAGCATTTCCCTCCAAGATTTCATCTGCCATCAGTCTGTCTCCTTAGAGGGCTGTGAATCACCAGCCTCTTCCCTCCTTCACTCTCTCACCTCACCAGGGAGTCACATAACTCCTGCCCCTGTCTAGGGGTATCTTGCTGCTCCAGTTTGCCAAACTGCCCCTCCATTTGTGGGCAGAGGATACCACGCTCATCTCCTGTTACAAAGGGGATAGCAGTTGCAAGAGAAATAACTTGCCAGTCAGCTTGCACAGCTCTTCCACCCCACCACAGGTACCTTCAAAGTCTGAACCATCATCCTCAAAAAGTACTGTACTCTTAAAATAGTTTAAAATTTATTTACACCTCAAAAAGTTACTTAAATAATACATTAGTCTGTGATAGCTGCTAATTTTTTGAAGTCTGCACTAATGTACATATTTATGCACATAAAAATGCAATTATATGCTTTTTATAGTCATTTATCCTCTTTTCAGTCCACTATGACAATCTGCCAGGGTGCTGTCAGCGCTCTGAAGCGCTGACGGCGTGCGGTGCCTGCGAGCTGCATTCAAGCACTTACAGAATGCACATGTCAAGTGCTGCACATTTCCTGGTGTCAGCACCATTTGCTCAACACATGACAGACAAAAGGATGGATTTGGGCTTTTCTGCTGATCTTTTTTTCCAGAGAATGGGGGTGTCTGTTCCCCAATCTATTAAGTGAAATACAAATAAGTGTTAAGATTACCAGTACAAACCAAGGATGCTACTGCAAACCTACAGCACTGTGCCTTTGTAATTACATAAGTATAATAAACAGTTCTCTGAGTCTACAGTAATTGGGAAGCATCACTGAGATGCTCCTACCAACACAGCTGGGCCTGAGGCAAACATTTATTAAAGCTTCTTAATCTGGGCTACTTAGCTATCCTTACTAAGGCTGAGCATTACTGCACTTTGCATTAAAGCCAGCGAGATGAGCTACATACACACCAGCTGAGGGAGAGATGGCAGATTATCAATCTCCACACTTGTGAGATTAATCAGACAAATGTATCCCCACTCTAATTTGGTATCACAGAGAGTTTGGCAACTAATTGCCAAGGTTATTCAGTGTATTAGGAGCTTCCTCATCAAAGAAGTCTCCTTTAGCTCAGAAGAGCCTTCAGCTCTGAATTTTGTAATAAGCAGTCCTGACTGGTCAAAGATGTGTTACAGTAGTTTTCTGGAGCCATTATCACCCAATTATTTTCACCTTATACTTTCAGCCATCTGTGAGCAGACTAATACAGCAGCACCGACAGGCTCTTCTGTCTCCATGACTGGATTACATAAATTCAATTACACACTCCAGACAATTTTTTCTTAAGCATTTGCTTTACATCCCCATTCTGTATATCTTATGTCCTTATCTGTAGGACAAAGTTCTGTTCTAACTTTGTGTTTTGCTTTTTTCCTTCACACATTTAAATAATTCATTTTAAAAATGTATGCAGACGCCAGGACCAATTTTCCTCTAATTGAAAATGGGAAAGTTGAAGCTTATGAATTATCTCATTTTAAAATGGGTAAAATGAGAGAAGAACTATATAATTACATGAGGGGATTGTGGGGAGAAATAAGATACATTCACGCATTCAAATAAAAATGCATTATGACATTTCCTACCCCATTTTACATTTGATAAAGTTAACCTTTCTTTTCTTGTCATACAACAATATTCTACCTATGTCTGCTGTATTTTAGGTTTGACTGGATGTTTTTATTCACCCTTCTGCTAAGACAACATAAGTTGATCCTGATACCAAATTCAAAACTGAATTTATAAATGCTGCGATTCAAAAGCAAGGACCAAGCAGGGGTGGAAGGTCACAATGTTATGGAAACATCAGAACAACTCAGATAAAACTGCGCAACTCCAAGAAAGAAAAACAGCAGCTGTATACAAACACTGGATTAAGATCTTCAGCCCCTTCTGCCTCTTGTAATGGTGTTATAAATCCTTTCCACCAGAAGGATTTTCCATTTCCATGATTTGAAATGTTGGAGATGTGTGACACAACAGAAAGGAGGAATTTAATCAATGTTTAGTAGAATCAGGTGGGACAAAAAGTGACTTTGCCCAGTCCGGTAGATTTCACTGAGATATTTATGTTGCTAAGACTTTTGCTTTGTAAATAGTCTAAAACCAAAATTCTGCCAGGAAGTGCATGCTATCACTGGGAAAACATATTGCTGTGTGAATGGGGTAGTCTTGCCAAATCCTTCCCAAAGATCCAGCTCATGGATGCTGAACCACCTGCACATTGTCACATGTGGCTGCCAGATGTGGCTCAACAACCCAGTCGTTACAGTTATGTCAAAATGATCATAATTCCACTAAGCATAAGGGGAGGAAAGCAATAGAGTTAATAAATATTTAAGGTCCCCAGAAGACAGGCTACTGAAACAGGTCTGGGGCTTTCATAGCATGGCCTGAAACTACCCCCAAGAAAGAAATCAGCCAGTTCCTCCATGATAAAAATCTGCTTGCCTGAAGCAAACAGACAAGGAATCATGCTGATATAGAGGGAAAATAGGTCAGTTTTATCTCAGCTATTTTATGCAGCTACTTTCTATGATAAATAAAGATTTCTGGTGAGGCAATCTCAATTTCTGTATGGTACATTATATATTCAACTCATTCATTTGCTGTCTAAGATGAAAGACCTGAGTGACTAACACTGGGTTTGATAGAATATTAATTAATGAATAACACTCCAATGTTTAATTTAGCAGTGGTCTAACCACATGATAGTCATAAATGCTAAATGATTATGCCTAAGCATGAAAGTTCTTCCTAGAGAAGGCCAAGAAAGCATGTCATTGAAGATTCAAATGCATGAACCCACAGAACAAATTAAGAATAAGAGAGAGAAGAATTCAAAATATGTATTTTTTTAAAGAACTGAGAAACCTCGAAACTGTATTGTTGTCTACCACTTAGTCCAGCGAGTGCTTTATCCAGAGTGAACATGGTTTCCCTTCCTTCTTAGCAGCTGGCTGAGAGGAACTAAACTTAGCAGGCCTGAGGTGTAGGAAACCAGATAGTACGGTGTATGGCTGGATAGGAAATACAGGGCTCAATGTGTTTGAGGTTAAGATTAAGCCCTGACTTCCTCTGGGTCTATTTTAAACAGTGGCAAATGATGGCATGCTTTCTTACAATAAAATGACAGATGATCAAAGGTCGAATATGATCTGCATGTCAAGCATTTGTACAAGGACCTTTCTTTGGGGGACTGTGCAGGAAGTGTTTTAACATGGTGTCTCATACTTCCCCTCATCTGTGTTTGTTCAAAACATACCAGTAACTGGGGAAAGCTGGATGATTGGCTGTGGATAATTGGCCAAACAGTGTATGCCTGAGCAGGGAGAGCAGATGGTTTGGAATGGAGTGAAAGAAAGATTACCATGGTCCCAGCCATTGCTCATGTGAGGAAAACAGTAAGGCAGCATTCACTGTCTCACACTTTCAGGTGCCCCACCTGGGAAACAAAGACACAGCATGCTGAGAGCATCTTCACATTCTGCTTTTCAGAGGTAGTCAGGGATCAAAGCAGAAAAAGAGAAAAAAATGATTTGGGAACTCTGCATTTTTTCCAACTGCCATTTTAAATAGATGTTTGCAACACCTATGGCTAATAGGATGCAACACTCACTGTGTCATGCTGACTAGAGATGGCACACTTGCTAAATTTGCTATTATTATGTAGTACCCATGACTGGTGCTGAGGCAGCCAAAGGAGGACTTCACCTTCATGAGAAATTGAAAAACACAAGAAACACAGAGGTCACCATCTGAGAAAGTGAGGGGGTACCTGAACACCACAGACAAGGCTCTCTTTGCTTCCTCCCTCCTTCTCATACGTAGAAATCTGCAGAACAAATGCATGTGCTTGAAAATTCCCTTTAATCAGATTTTTCATCTTGCCTCAGGCAGTGCTGCAACAGACCACAGCTCCAGCCCTGACCTGGAGCCCACTGGCAGCTCTGTAGCTGCCCCTGCCAAATACTTGTCCTACTTTGCTAAGGCAAAGGAACAACTTGCTAAGAAAGATCACTGGAATCACTTTGCTCCCTGAAAAGCCACAAAAACTAATTTATTAGTTACAGCAAGAGTGGAAAATAAAAGAACCGTTCAGCCCATTATTTCTGAGAATTCTGCTGATAGCACCTACTCTCATGAAAAAATGACGTCATTTCTAAGTGCAGCTCTGTGGACTTTTAAAAAGCAGCACAGAGCTGCTTCCATTCAGATCTGAGACTGGCTCAACAGAGCAGGGAGAAATTTTAAGTATAGAATATTAAATATGTATTTGAATCAGAAAAGCATTTTCTGATATTAGGTGGGTGGGAAATCAGGAGAGCATTTTGTAAAAAGCCACTGTGTTTTCTTTACACTCTGTCCTCCTTTGGCGTTCCACAGGATGCTAGCAGGAGTCATAGGAACTGAAGTACAGTTTTAAAATCCCACTATGGTTTAAAGAGTGAGGTGAATATCCTCTTACACTTCTCTGGGTTGTATAGAGGAACACAGCCACCATATAGAAACAATTTGGTACAAGCAATAAATATTTTACTGCTCTGAGAAAAAGAAGCTCTTCAGCAAAGCAACCATTAGGGGAAAAAGATGGGAATAATCCCACCTAGATGCATATGATAAATGAACATAGAATTTGACTGAGAGTCAAGATGTGCCAATCATAATTTTTGGACTAGTGGCTGAACTACCATAATGTTGGGATCAACACAGATACAAAGAAGTCTCACTCAATGCAAAGTCTTCTTATTATAAGAATAATAGGTTAAAATATCCAAACTGCCATTTTGCGTTAAAGCAAATATATTGTTCAATAAGTTTTAAGTATTGGATTTCAGAAAACTCACTTTCTCTGTTGTTTTTTCAAATTTCAAAACAAAAATAATGGGTTTGAGGGGTTGACTTTTCAGTGTTTTTGAAACTGAATGTTCTGCTTAGAATCATAGAACCTTTTAGATTGCAAAAGACCTCTAAGATCATTGAATCCAAACAAAAACCCAGCACTGCCAAGGCCACCATTGAACCATGTCCCTAAGTGCCACCAGGGATGGTGACTTCATCGCTTCTCTGGGCAGCCTGTTCCCAACTCTTAACAGCCCTTTCCGTGAAGAAACTTTTCCTAACACCCAATCCAAACCTCCCTTTGCCCAGGTAGAGGCCATTTCCTCGCATCCTTTCACTTGTTACTTTGGAGAAGAGACTGCCCCCCACCCTGACACAATCTCCTTTCAGGTACCCGTGGAGAGCAATAAGGTCTCCCCTGAGCCTCCTTTTGTCCAGACAAAACACCCCCAGCTTCCTTGAGTGCTCCTCATCAGACTTGTGCTCCAGACCCTTCCCCAGCTTTGTTGCCCTTCTCTGGACATGCTCCAGCACCTCAATGTCGTTCTTCAAGGAAGGGGCCCAGAACTGAACACAGGATTTGAGGTGTGGCCTTACCAGTGCTGAGTATAAGGGCAAAGTGTTTAGTGCTTAGAAAACACTAAACCATTTTCCAGGTACCCTAATCCCACCTTGTGTCTCTGAAGGTTTTTGCTAAATTTAAGGTAACATCACTTATGCTTCCAGTTTCTGTAACCTCTTCTCTGGCAGATCACCCAGCTCTAAAGGGCAATTAATAAGTACAAAACAGGGATAATACCTCAACACTGAGCTCAGTTGTGACCTGCTCCTCTCACAGATTCAAACCCCCAAGCAGGAGCAATTTGGATAAAGACAGGCTCTGATGACCAGGATAAGCTGACACAGGAGGCCATGAGAATCTGCTATCTGGCAGCTCCCTGTGCCACAGCTTGTGGTCTTCCTACATCACAGCAGCTGTAACATTCCAGCATGTACACTACAGACCAGTACAAACCATGAGGCCACGGGGAATAGACAGAAATGTCGCTGTCTTCAGGTTTAAAAGCTCAGCAGAATTAACACACTAATGCTCTCAGCTGTGAAAGAGCCCCCAAGATGTGTCTCAGAGGAGACAGAAAGAGATCAGCCACTGTCACAGTGAAAGGTATGGTGCTTGGCAGGGCCACATGTCCTCATTCGTTGTGCCGTGATAGCTGACTGCCAGCAAAGGGGGTCCATCCCCAGCTTCGCACCCAGCAGGGTGCCCCTGTGTGGCAGGGAGCTGTGATCCAGAGCCTTCCCTGCCGCCAAAATGGAGTGTAGGGAATGCAGAGAAGGATATCTCGGGGTGGGGAGGGCTACAGCTGAGCTATGTGAGCATTTTGCAGCTGCTGGAGTGGATCCTGGAGCACATCCTCATGCAACACCTTTGAAGCCAATGAAATTGCCAAGGTATTTCCCCTCACTGTGACCCCCTCTCTGCTAAAGGTATGGAAATTATTCTTCCAGCAGAGGAGGCTGACAAGGTGGAAGCTGAGCTTTGGAATTTTCACTGGATTTGTAGTTCATTCCTTATGTTCACTTACGTAAACACTTGTCTAATATTTAGACCACATTTTTGTTTGTGGGCTTTGTCAATGTTAAAACTTAGCCAGAGTCTTTTGGAGTCACTTATGACGTGATCTCCTTTCAAAATGCAGAAGTTTTGAGAAAAATACAGCACTTTGGTTAAAGGAAAAATAATTTATGCTGCTTAAAATAATTTACAGCATTTTAAAATATTCACTATATTTAAGCGTATCAGTCAGAATTCCCATAGTTTCACAAATGTTTCCTGAAGACTGTGTGATTGACAACAATGTTTCCAGAGAAAGACATACCATTTTTAGGTGATTTAGCATCAAGTGAAAAAGTAGCATAAATAATTAATGTGATTCAGTAAAAGCAATGGCCAGCTATTACATATATTTTAATTAGGGCTGGGGAGAAGGTTCAGTATTTTTCTTCTGAACAGTCCCATTCTAAATATAGGCCTGGCATGGATTTACTGGGGGAAGTACAAGGGAGTAGCCTCCCTCCTGGTACTGCCCACACTGTGTGTGATGGGACACGGGAAGGTCTGCACCACTGGGCAGATCCAATATTAATGACCAGAGAAGTGACAAACTTTATATCTGAAAAGGTACTAAAGTATTCAGAAAGGCTGCACAGGATACTGATGAAGGTTTTAATTCACAGTGAGTCAGTGTGGCTGGAAGGATAAGCACACGCATTAAAGCACAGGAGTTCTCTTGCCAGCTCTGCCACTAAGTCCATGCAAATCACTTAATCTTCCTATTTGGTTCCCCCTTTGCTAAAAGGGGAATGCTAATATTTATTTACCTTCCAACTCACAGGCATGTTGTGAGGATTAATTAGTTAATAACTGTTAAGTGCTTTGAAGATACAAGTGACTGTGCAAAATACTAAGTATTATTAACTAACATTAGGCTAATGATACAGATAGGAGTGGCAATTTCTCCATTAGCTTTATCAAACCAGAGCCCAGGATTCAGCACCAAGATGTATGCTAGCTAGTGAAAAATTAACAAGATTATGAGAAAGAGTAAGAAAATACAGTGAACTTATTACTATTGGTCCACTGAAACACAAGAAAAAAAATAAACAGCTGTGCCTTTCCTGACCTAGCAAAACCATGTTTCTATTAATAACTCAAGACCACATTGTGAAAGCTATTGCTTTGCACCTTGATTTGTCATTTCCACCAAACTGCACAGTGTTATGGCTTTGAGTTGGTGGCAATTTTCACTCCTACACCTTGCTCTGCACCTGTGAGAATGGTGGCATGCAGCTCAAGGCAAGCAAGAATCAACCACAACATGCAGGCGTTATGTACAAAAATTTTGCAACACATTTGCTTGGCATTAATTCCTATCCAACCTCTGTGAGAAATCTGGACAGCTGTATGAGAAGGCTGCTTTTGCAGTCAGGCAGCTCTTCTGATCCAAAGCAAGGTACAGCCTGGAGGGGCTGGCTGCTTGGGAACAGTTCACACCTCTAGCTTATACCCCTCTCATCATTCTAGCAAAGGAAGATAGTAAAGACACAGCCTGGAAAATTGAGAAGTCACTAAAATAACTTGGGAAGATTCCTCCTCAGAGCAGCTGTCCACATAGCTCTGCTGAGGAAACCAGGTGCAGGCCCTAAGAGCCATCAGCATGTACACCTGTGGATCTACATCACTTTCTGCTTTTAGGAAAAAATACAGAAATTCCCCGATTTCAATGACAATCAAGCATTTTGTGTATTCTTGCAAACAATTTACAATTCATGTGTATAGCAATATGTATTTCTATCTTGCTCTCTGTATAATTCTCAGTACTGTTGCTCTAGGTGCACAAGGCAACATTTTATCAACTCTCTTCATTTCTCCACATGAGCTGGCAAACTTAGTTTTAGGTCTTTCCTTCTTTTAATTACTTCAGTGGTAGGAGAGGTGGGTTAACACACCATTTTAGGAGGAAAAGAAGATAGCAGTCTATAGACCCCTTTTAGACAACTCTTCACCCAAGTGTTCTGGTCCTGGCCAAAATTTTTAACGTCTATTATCTCACAACATCATTGTGCCAAATAAATACTATGACACAGAGGAACACTGAAGTTGAAAAAAGTGAGCAGAAAGAAGGATTTCAGTTTCCTGGAAAATGTTGTTTGAAAAAGTTTGTTTCTTTTGAATGTTACATAAACACATTAAGCACTGATGCTGCAACTGTCAGTTGGCAGACACAAGATTCAATGTGAGGAAAAGATGACCTAAGATACCCCACAGCCTCGTTTCAACTGAACATGCCCTCTCAGGCAGATGGATGATTAAGGAAGCAACACAGGCAGCCTCTGCTGCACTTGTTTGACCCAGCTGTGAGGAAGGAGGCAATTCCTCTATTTTCACTTCCAGATTACAAAGCTCAGAGGCACAACACCATTCTCAGAGGCACAGGGTTGACACCATCACAAAGAAGTCTCATCTCTTTCTGCATTACAATGTGCTAAGTCCTTTGGGAATCCCTACCCTGTGCTCAGTTTCCCAGGTACTTGCCTCCTAGGGAGGATGGGAGAAATGCCTTCATGAAGCCATCTCCTCAAAAATATTTTTTTCAAAGAGAAGCAGCTGCTGCAACTAAAATAGGTTGGGAGAAGAGTTTCTGCTGAACCCAGTGAAAGCTCCTGAAGCCTGACATGCATTACAAGGCCTTGTGCAGCAGGGTGACAAAATGTAATTAACAATTAGGTACATTAAGTTATTGTAAAATTTAAATACAGTAAATATCTTCAACAACTGTATCCCAACACAGGAAACACAAGAGGTTGAATTTCACATTTCACTGTAAGGCTCAGAGTAGTTAAGGATCCTTGAGATTTTACCAGTCTTCTGATGATCAAGCTCTGCTTTCAGGTACTTACAACATGACTAAACAGTATTGATTTGAAGTTAAATTTCATGTAACTCAACACTGACTTTGATCTATTTATCTCAGCAATATGTGTGGGGGGGGTGGGGGTCCATTATAAATTATAATGAACAAAATCTCTTTTACATGTTAAAAATATATCCATCGTGATATATCTCTTCCTGCACCTTATTTAATAAGCTCTAACATTAGCTCAAGATTTCTGTTTGCCTGCAAATACCAATGCACATTATAAGTATACCTACATTCCACTTGCAACACTGGAAGGGTTAAAAATATTTAAGCAAGGACAAAGGCCAACTACTCACTCAAAATATCTTGCCCCCCAGACATATCATTGGTTAATCAATTTTCATATGGGTTTTACTTTTGCTGCTGAAATTGCTGGCTATTGTTTGACACATATTGTTGGACTAGAAATACTATAAATCTGAAATGCTAATGTGCTTTCCACTGCATGTGATTCCTACCCATTGCATATATCATCCACTGTTACTTTTATCTCAAGCCAAGACTAGTAAGGGCAAAACACAGTCTTTTATTGACTTCAGAGCCTCTTCCATTAAATTCCTTGCTTTTTCCACCTCCAAAGAAATCACAGGCTGATGGCACCAGGCTGGATTTTATTTTGCAATATTATGAGCCCAGCTTCCTCACACAAAGAGTGTCTAAGGGGCTGAGAACCTTCTCGAGGCAAGGAGGCACATTACTCGCCGGCTGCCTGACAACAGGGGTAATTGCCTTTTCTTTTTGAAACATGCAGTGAAGGGGCAGGCTCAGCCAGTGCAGAAGCTTCTGCAGAGCCTCCGGGAAGAAGAGGAAAAACACTTCATGCTCCTTGCCAAGATGTTTTAGATGCTAAGTGGGGCAGCAGCAAACCTGAACCAAGCAACTAAAGCTCTCACAAGCCAGCCATGCAAACAAGGAAAACAACCCTTCAGGAACAGACTTTTTTAAACAACCCATAGAAAAGCAAATGCACATTGTTACAAATAGCATTGCTTCTTATCATACATGAACCAGAGATGTTCCTGTTTAAAGGACAAAAAATCATCGGCTCTTGTGAGCACAATATCCACTGCTTCAAAACCTGCTAAATTACCAACAGATCTTCTACATTTTACAACAAAGGCACAAATTCAGCTTCATCACACACAGCATGAGTGAGCAGATCCAGCACACTTTAAACTATTTTCAGCAGATCTGGCACAGCTATTTTGCAGTTCAAAAGAAGCTGCCGCAGAATCCATAGAAGGTCTGTAATCGCTCGCTCCACTGTCCTGCACAGAGACACCGTGTACACGGCACAAAGTCAGTGCAAGCAGCTCATAACTCTTGCTGACATTATGGCAGCTCCCAAGGCCAAGAGCCAAAGATGGTGATTCCTACTTATGTCGCTCATGGACTAAAGAAACACAATGTCACTCTGAGAGCAAAGGTGTTTTTCCATTTCTTGCACAGCTAATTTTACATATAAAAGTTAACATTAAACACCTGACTAGAACTGGTCAGAAAACACCATATTTCACAGGGGAAAAAGAGAACTCAAGCATCCACCATGGCTAAAATCCAAAGTAACATCAAAGCGCTGTTGTATCCAGGGCAAAGATCCATCAGAATTCAAAACACCAGACTGCCAAAGCTTCTGCCTACCAAAGTTTGTTGTATGCTGCATAAGTCCCACACAAGTTCTTCTGACTCTGAAGAACGGAGAGGGCAGCAAGGAACGAGAGTGCTCGTACACTTAGTGAACTAAATGCTAAGAATTGTAATGCTGCTGTTTTTATCCCATAAACAGCAGCCTACCTAGAACCTAATTTATGTGCTGCAGTAAGTATATGTGGTGTTACGAAGAATGGAGGATTAAAAACTGCTACAGAGAGTATTAGGTGAGGATTTCTTGACGAAAGACACAAGTTCATTTTCTCTCAGATTCCTTGAGACAGTGCACTCAGACTACATACAACTTTCTTAAGATTTTCTGAGTTTTGTTAACTCTACTGGTACAGAATACAGTCTTGGGTTCACTAGAAATCACTTTCATCATGTGGCTGCTAAGCACTTGGGAAAAGATGTGAGTGGATCTGTAATGGTATCAGTGACAGCTGCCTACAGCAGGGTCAAAGTCTGTTATAACAGCTGTATTCAGTTTTGTGCATACAGGGGTCATTAATAAAACTGAATCATTATAATAATCCTTGAAAACAAATTAACTGGTTGATTTCCATATTACTGAGTCCACATATTTCTCATTTGTTCTGGCTGGCAGGACAGCAACCTATTAGTTAAGACAAGCTTGTTTGCTTTGTTAGAGCTGTTGTCCAGATGTCCAAACACAGATATCATTACATAAATTAAAATTTCAAAATCAAAATGTTTCTTATCAACAGAGTGTAAATTCATAGAATACAAGGATTTTTTTTTTCCCCTAGACTTGAAATAAAATGTTATGTAAAACAGACATTGAAACATTAAAAATCCACATCAGCATGCTGAGTTTATTACAGAACAGCTCGCTGGAAATTATTGGGTACTAATCTTTTAATACTGCAGCTGATCCTCGGTCAACCTGTTACAAGAGCAAATTGCCATTCCCAGCTGTGCCATACTATAAGAGGATAAACATCAGAGTGGCCCTTAGGAACAACCTATTTCAAGAATATCTCTTCAACCTTTTACAGCTAATCAGAGCCACATTAACAGAAGAAAAGCTGCCAGAAGGGAATGTATGTAAATATCAATCCAACTTGATGCAATAAGGCACCTTTTTTTTTTTCTTCTAATGTAGTAAGATATTGAAAACTATTAAAGGAGTGCAGAACTGAGAAGTTAAGACTCAGGAATCTAACACACAAAAAATCTGGGCCTAAGTACTTATGGGAGTCATTTTTCTCTCATTGCAATAAAGCCACATTGGAGCCTGGGGTGGGGTGGGGATATGTACCCAAGTGCTCAGCCTGTTCCAGAGAAAACCTGGTGGACACACCTCAGAACCTGCACTGCCAACCAGAGCATGACGTACATTTGGGAACCCAAATGTCTCTGGATCTTACCAGTTGCTACATAAGCTAAATTTCCACTGAAACAAGTTGTCCTCAACACTTTTTCATTTTCACTGGCTTTTCATTACTCAAATGTATTTTTTCTTTCAGTTTCTTCAACTTTCATTTTTATTTGCACTTACTCTACCTCGTGCTTCTTTCACAATTTCAAGATGACTAATCCATAACTGAGCAAGAACCCTCTCTGCATTCACAGAAAATCTTGTCAAAAAAAGACTGTCACCATTTGTAAGCTTCTTAAGTCAGAAATATTTACTTACTGTTTACAGAACACTTAAAGCTATGGGACCTCAAACATAGCCTAGGTCTTTAGCCACTACTGCAACATGAATGTTACAAAAATATTTTAAATTTATCATATTTTTGCCTTCTATTTCATATGCAAGAAAAGTGTATTCATGTTGTCAGATGATTAAATGCCACTTCTTTTAATCATCCCCAACTTACTCCAAGATGACAGTATAGATTAATTCAAGAATCACACTGTTTATGTAATATACTACAAGATGGCAAATAGCCTCCATCTACCAAAACATTTACGTGGATAAACAAAGTTCTAGAGAAAGCTATTTTATTGTTGTATTTCCAATAATTACAGAAATATGGATGAGCCAATTTTGTAATACCAATAAAACGTAGCATAAGGCCATGACTGGGCTTTGTGAAAGCCATCCTGATGCTCTAAAATCTAACCCCCAGTTCTGGTGAAATTATCAGAGGAAGGAAAAGCTATTTCTCCACAATGACCACCCTCTAGGGCAGCACCCATTCCATGGTGTGGGGCAGGAAGGGCTGTGTTCCCTGCCTCCTACCTCCCCGTCACAAAGAGTTCAGCTGCATCCACCCAGCATGGCCCAGGCTAGCGAGCAGCGGACTGATTCGAACTAATGCTCTGGAGTGTTCTCTGCTACTTGTCCAGTCTGGCTTACATAGTGTTAGTACTTACCCTGTCGGCTCCTGCTGGAATTACTCTCAGTGCAGCCTGAAAGGAGAGTGGAGTGACACAAGATGGCTTGAGAGATGACTGCCGAAAATCAGGAAGTGATGTTAATCATGAAAAAAATCAGAGTATATGAGAATTGCTAATAAAACAGATAGCTGAACATTACTTATATCTATTTTCGATGACTTATGCCAGAGCTACATTTAAAAGCTGGCTCTAAACAACATCTCTTCTTACCAATCTTACAAGCTCTTCCTTTGTATATGTGCCTGCTACAGCACAGACCAAAGGGCTTCATACCTCAGGATGGACAAGCATTATGTGGATTTATTTTTCCTCCCCCTCATTAGCCCCTTCAACAATAACTCTCTCGAAAAACGGTAGATTCATCTTTGGCCTTTTTCCTGTATGGGAATTATTTAGCCAACCCTTATAAAATGAGTCCAGTTTGAGAGCAGCCAAAATTACAAAACATTTGAGCCATGAAAGCAGACCTTCATGTAAAAACCTTATGCACTTCTGCTGATGGTGTTAGAATCACCGGAAAGACCTCTCTCAAACCACAGAAAGTACTTCCCTTTCATGCCAATGCTTCTCTGTGTGCAGGAGGAAGGATGGTCTTGTGGCTCACAGAGACTTGGATGTCAGCATGTGTGGCTTCTATTCCTGGTGGTCAGCAACTTCTCTTGTGACTTGGGAGTTATCAAACTTCCCCACCCACCAAAATGCCTGTCTGCCATACAACATCACAACATCATTCAGTTTTGCTCTTTAATGAAAATACTGTAGAAAACTTGATGGCTTGGCAGAAATAGGAAGCAGTGTAAGAGTTCAAAAAATGTTTTTATTTTCAGGGCATTATTACTTAGTGGCATTTTAGTTCTCCTCAGTGAGCAAAACTTTTACCAGATGTGTAGCATCTTTATCTCTGAATATTGTCTACAGTGTCAAGACATAGAGAGAAAACTACTTAAATATACTGATATTTCATCCCCTGAGGGACCAATGTGGCAAATACAAACAAAGAAAGCACATCTTGAACTCACTCCCACTTCATCTTCATAGTTATGGCAATTTTGAAGAAGTAAGATAACAGTGTTGTTTATATATGTGTGTTTCTTGTAAATCCCTCTCCAGGCAACTGCTATCACATCAATAGTCCACATCAAACAATTTCTGCTTCATTTAGTTCTAAGTAGATGTATCTCAAGCTCCCACCAGCACTGTGCAATAGGTGTCCAGCCAAGTGACACAGGTCATATGGTTCAAATGAAGGAGCAGCTATGCTGGTCCACATGTTTCTACTCAAAATTCCCAGTGATAATATTTACCTTGACAGAAAGCCAATGGATGTGCAGGACCTTTGTGGGGGTACTTGCCTAGAAAGCTGGCTGGAAAGACAATGCTCAAGGAAGTGGCACTCTGGCCACATCTTAAAATGTTTTCTGCAGGTTAGGAACTATGTTTGAATTCCACAGATTGACAGAGGCATCTGGGCGGCCTCCACTGACAGTCTGCAAACACCATGTATCTGATGAAAAGCTGAAGACAGCTGCTGTATGAATCAGGAGCAAATTAATTTCTTCAATCTTGACATTAAAGGAAAAAAATGTTACTTTACGTAAATAACCAGGTAACTTTGAATTATAACTTGCAGTTAAATTCATAACTCACATTCACATCCTGACTCAAGAGAACAAACTTCAGGTGGCTCATCTGAACATTGAGATTAAAATAAACTCCGTCTGAAACACAGAGGTGAAAAAAAGTGTCAGAGATATAACTCCTTTTCCTTACATCATGCCTATTTCTCTTCAGCTATGGGGCTGCCTACCTTAAGGGCTGCTATGACAATGCAAGAAGAAATGTCATCCCAGGGAAATTTATTTTTTACTATATTGATCATTGTTATCTATGACTTGTCACCCAGTTTCAAAAATAGTTCACATTAAATTAAGCTATTGAGCATTGGATTACATGTTCTCACATTTTAATTTCTCAGATAGAAGCAAGGTGTGATTGCGCCTAAAACATTCTGCCTTGCATCATTCAGATCTTTCTACCGAAATGATTCCAGATCTGTTGCAGAAATATTAATTCTGGGTTTGTTCATGGAGCTACCATGCAGAACTTCTGCTCCTGCAAGGCTACTATACACAGGATTATCTGGAAATGACATGTGCACTGCACAAATGTGTGTGTGTGTGTGTCTGTGTGTGTGTGCGTGCATGTGTGCGCAGAAGGTGGTTAATAGGTTATGTGATCCACACCACCATCACTAAGTATTTATGCAATTAGGGTAAATTTCCAAGTATGAACAAGCTACTCAGGTCTGCTTATCTGACACGGTAACAAAGTAACAACATTGTGTTGCTGTTTAGTATTTCCTAAGCAATAGCCAGTGTACACACAATTTCGTATTTTCCTTTGTACTGTGACAGGAAAGGCAAGTTGAATGCTTCTGTTGTTGCAAACAGAGACTACCAGAAATACTTTCAGAAATTGTTTCAATAGAGCAGTATGAGCTACTGTCACTAATGAAGAACAGTTGTTTTCATGACATGATTTGAGATTTTACAGGCACCTTCCTTTTGTGGTGGTAAAGTTGAAAATCAGAACCAGAAGCAATTAATCTTCTTCCCCACATGCATTAAATTCCTAGTCAGTGACACTTGTTTTTCACAGATCCTCATTCCAGAGAATCACATATTCTATGTAGAGCATGACACACAAAGCTGCTGCATGTGTCTTTATCCCACCCAACCTGTGGGCTCGTTAGTACTGTCCTAAGGGAGACACGTAGCACTATTTTTATCATTTGAGAAACTTCTCAAAAAAGTCAGTCTCCTGCTGTTGACTGATTAAATTAATTACAAAAGACAGTATTTAAATCATGATAGAAGGGGGGTTTGCTCAAGCTCCTTCTCTTTACCTCACCACTACAGCTAAAAACCCCCAACAAATTAAACCCCACAACTCAATTATTGTGAATAGAAATGGACAGTAAATCCTCCCACTGTACAATCAGGTAAGGAAAACTAAAATCCGAGGTTCCCCCTATTACAAAGGTACAGTGTAGTGCACACAGGAGTGTAACAAGGACAAAAATTGTCAGCCAGACATTTATAAGGAGAGTGACCAAATAACTAGATATGAGGAGTACATTTGAATACTGAGAACACTCTGGTTTTTGCTTGAAGTTCTCGATAACTAAGAATTGCATTAATTAACACCTGAGGGAATATTCATGTATTTTTCATACACAAAAACAATCTGCATACAGATGCCATCCAGACTCTCCCAAAGTGACTCAATCTGAGTAGAGCCAGGCTATAAGGGACTTTTCAGCCCTTGGACTCATCCCCTGAGAGAGCACACTGTAGGCCCTGGGGAAAAGGAGTTTCAGCTGGCTTAGGTTACATTGCTTCACAAGGTCAGTGCCTACTGAAGGACAAACAAGGTGCTGAACACATCCTGCTTTAGTGCTTTGCATCTTTTCTTCAGGGCCCCTAGCAAGTTTTAAAACACAGTAAATGAAATTTGACTGTTTCTCTAGAAAGGGAAAACCTCTGACACCTTCTTAGGAAATAAGGTATGAGAAATTAACAGAACATAAGCAGTTTAAGTAAAAACATTGAAATGCCTGTATGTACACAGATACAAAAGAAACGCTGCTTTGTCCTCTCAGCTTTGATATCTGCTGGCAAATGTTAATTTTCTGTGTCTTAAAATGAGCACTTTTGAAAGGAGACTGCCTATAGAACCATACAGAAATTAAACATTGGTCAAAATGCCCCAGATTTTTACATCTCTTCTTTATGCCTCCAATGCTGGTTTCAAGTTTTGCCTCTCAGACTTTATGACCTTACATTTTATATTTAGCTACTGATACACAACTGCAAACTGAGGTTCAACAACATGAGCTATGGGTTTCATCTTGAACACTGTGTATTTCCTCACTTTGCCAGTTTAAGACAATGTAATGAAATATTTATCATTGATTTAAACTCTTGAAGCTGAACTACGCTTATGTCTTAATTCTATTATCAGATTGTGACGCATCAAAATATGCAATCTCTAAAAATGGAAAAAACCTCAAAACACTGTCTGGCAGATCAATAGCTTTAAAAATATAACTGACAGGAAGTTAAATACCTTTACAAACTGTTTCTCTTATTTTGTACTGAATTGATCACTGTCTATGTACAATAAGCAACAACCCCTTCTGTTAAGTTCCAAATACACACAGAACACTTCAAGCCTTTGTAAGTGAATTCCCAAGTGCCTCAAAAAACTGGGAGAGCAGGCATTGCCTAATGGAGCAGCCTGCAATGAGGGACAAAGTGCTTCAAGAATACAGGTTAATAACCTTTATTCCCATGCTGGCTACTCATGCTCTATGTCTTCCTGAAGCCTTGACAAAGGTTCTTGAACTTCAACCTATGGAAAACAGTGCTAACTGTGAGGAAGTAGCTCATGCTCCAGACCTGTTCCCATCCTGATGTCCCACTGAGGCTCTGGGACAGCACTCCTATGGATTGTTTGGTGCATGGAGGAATGCTTTTTCCATGACATCCTCTCCCTAAGGAGGCACTTGAATTATTTCATATAAGCAGTTGAAAGTCAACAAGTCACCTAGAAATTCAAAACTGAAGCTTGCTTAGTGAGGACATGAGAGGTAACTTCCCCCTTCTGCAAAGCAGCTTCCAGACAGAACACCACTGAAAGGCTTTTGTTGAATTTGGGTCATTTTTGAAGTAAGGCCCATTCTCAATAGATGCATTATAAATCCCTTGTTTATATTTCAAGTATTAATAAGATATACTTGAAAGTTAAATAAAGAGCTTGTAATTAGAAGTTTCAAGGAGTTCTACAGAGGAACTTCTGGGGACAGAGATGCCTTGAGCACTGCCTTTTTACTACACAGCTTTCATGGCAAACTTCAGCTCTAGTATCTTTACATGGAATAAACCACATGAAAGTCAACTTCTAGCACCTGGGAAACTTTCAGAACTTTTGGGATCTTAGATGCCATTTGACTTACTTCTTACAACACAATGGGAAACTAAAGGAGATGAACATACAGAATTACTAAAAAACAAATTACCGCAACTAGCAAGAATGAAATCTCCAATTATTCACTGAAACTTTCCCATGACAAGTTATTGTGGTCAGGCAGAACCTCAGATTTCAGCCTGGAATGCTTATTTGCCTACATACTTCATTTAGGCTCTGGTCTGTCCAGTCCAGGCATTCCAGGTGCTCAAACACCAGCAGAAAATTGCAATAAAATCAAGATTCTGCACATGAAATCCTGCCGGCTGTCCTGCCGACTGCTAAAGGGCAATCGAAACCCTTTTGTCTTTGTGGCTACTGCAGTCCCGAGTGACCGACTGGAGTAAAGCACTGTCCCTGATACATGTTGCCATAGATTTTACTTATTCTATTTTTAATTAGTGTCTCAAGCAATATGAATCCCTGGGGGAGATTTCTGCATTGTTAGGAAAAAATTTCTGACCTTCAGTCTCAGATTTCATTGCTCACTTCGATCCCATCCCTCGCTTCCCTCCCCTCTTGCCCATTTTCCACCTTGGCGATGCAGCCCCTTGCAACGGCACAGGGCGGCAAAGCCAGACATCTGGCGACTGAGACCCTTTCTGCGGATCACTCACAACCCGCTTCCCAGCCCTCCTGCTCCCGGCCCTTCCCGAGGCGCTGGATTGGCGGCGCGGGTGGCGCCCCCTGCTGGGCCCGCTCCGCCCAGCGCCGGGCAGGGCACATGGCAAAAACAGGGAAAAAACAAGGGAAAAGGGAGGAGAAGCGGCTCCCGCCGGCGTTGCACCCCACTGCTTCAGCACTGCCACGTTCCTGCCTGGAAAGCACTGCATAAAACCCGAATACTATTTGCGACTCAGAGAGCACAAGATGGCCCATCAATCCAGGTGTATTCTCCAAGGGCTGGGAGTATTTCCAGTGACAGCAGAAGTTCAAGTAACAAAAGTATTTTAAATCACTGGGCTCTGAGTTTTCCGTTTCCCTTTTTCCTTAAAACCAGAATTCACTACTGCAGTTCAGTGGGTTCTCAGTGTTCTCTGAGAATGTACTCAACTTGCAGTGTTAGAGATGGCAATATTAGGCTGAGAAACACAGCTGCCAATTAAAAATAAATTAGAAGAAAAGGCTGAAAGCAATTATCAAGTAGGAAGCCATATTTCCTTTTAGAGAGGAAAGACCAAGATTAATATGAATTTATCCCAGCAGGCAGCTCTGGCAATCAACTTTTTTTTAGAATATGATTACTTTCCTGCTTCCATCAGGTTTCTTTTCACATTGTGGTATTACCTTAATTAACAAAGCAACAGAAAAATTGCCAATAAAGTGTGCAGTACTTTAACAAGCTCTGTTACAGGCCAAGGTTTTAATTTTTAATCAGAATATTATTTGTATTATAGCAAAACCCCAGGCTACACACAGAACCATCACAGCATGATGGCAGTCCCAGGGAACTTAACACCTACAAGACAAGAAAATACTAGGACCAGAGATGCTGAGAAAGGGTGTACATAAGATCAGTAGCAGAACTGAAATGAAAATCTCCATCTGCAAGACTCTCTTATCTACAGGATCACACTTTCCCATCAAAATGTCATACTGTGGAAATGATGAATGCCATTAGATTACAGCCCAGCAAATGCCTTGCAGCAAGGTATGGACATTGAGTACAAGTCAGGAGGAACAAGTGAGAATACTGCATAAGTATTTTCCTGTATCTCTTTTTTCTCTAGGATAGAGAAAGCACAGAAGACTGGAGGCAAACTAAAACCAGATACTCCTTAAGGGAGTAGTGAGCAATATTTGATGTCTAAGCCAAAATAACTTCAAGGGGATGGCAGTGTCATGACTGATTCAGAAGTGCTCCTACTCGAGCTCCAATTCTCTGTGGAGAAATGCAACACCACACTTGCCTCTTTTTTGCTGCTGCACAGAAACCACTCTTCTGCCAAACTCTGGCTGACTGGTAAAAGCAAAATTAAACATTTATGCTGCAGATGGATCAGATGTGTCCACTGTCACTCATTCATTAGTAACAGACACTTAACGAGGATAGGTTACATATTGCTGCCATCCCAGAAGGTTTTGTATGAGCAAGTCATGGAATTTTGGAGAGTCCAGGAGTTTTCCACCCACACAGCACAACCTTTTCCTAACCCATAAAGAGTAATTTCTGCTATGAACAGTATAACTGTGGTGACATATGAATCAGAATTTTATATCCTTCCTCACCATCACCAATATTTGCAATTATAGCTCGTCCTTTCTTCCCCACTGAAGCCTTTGCAAAATTTGTCTGGCTAGCGAGAAAAGAATCTACAAACTTGGGAAAGGAATTGTGACATGTAGCTCTTCCCTACATACTGCAGGCAACCCTCGAGTTGACAGTAAAAACTTTTACACTTGTGATCCATCCAAAATGTGAACTGCTAGCCCTAGTATTTATGCAGTAAAGGCAACACTTTTTATATGCAGCTCTTTCAAGAAGTGTGGCTTCAGAGCTACTGCCAGGATTGAGACAGTAATCTGTACCACCAAGATTATTCAGAAATCCTATTTGCAAACAAAGTCCTATTAAAACACCCCTGCAGTAACCCAGCCTGTGAACTTCTCCTTTAGTCAATCATTGCCCGGCCCAAACTGTTTGAAAGGTTTAGTTAGGCTTTATACTGAAACAACGTGACAGATTCAGACACACACTGAACCAACCTAATGAAGCTCATTGACCTGCAACTATCAGAGGAAATCATAAAAGAGCAGCTTAGAGTTCTGACTTAAAAATTCATGAAGCTATATGCTATGTTAACCTAGTAGGGGCCCAGACAAAGCCATGCAAATGTACACAAATGCCCAGTAAAAGCAGTATCAATGTAAGGCATTAGTATCAAAAAGGCAGAGCCTATCGGATCTACACAGTAAGCTAGTTAAAACTGAGGAATTTGTTTAATTAGGGAAAACAAAATGGCCCCATTACCAGCCTGCATCACACATGGTACTGAGGCACAAGGAAGGCTGCAGGGACACGCCATCACAAAGGCTAACAGCAATTCAATCATTCCCTTGCCAAAAATTCTATGATTCTGTGATCAAAACATGGCTAAGCTGTGTTTATCCTACACTGTTACAGACTGTTTTTCCTTTGCTCTCAGATAACTCCAAGAACTGAATTCAGACGTTCTGCCCAGAACAGCCATTGCCCGCCACAAATCGGTGTCACAACGTGACAGTAGATGGCACTGCTCGAATTCAGTCCGAGCCCGGGCGCTTCCTGCAAAACAGCCGAGAGATGAGCAGAGGGGATGTTAAGGCTCGTGCACGACACAAGTTAGAAACAATAGAAAACCATGGCATTTGCTTTAGAGAGCGCACAAGCGCTTCCATATCAGCAAGAGCTAAACTACAGGGCAAATATATCAGCAAAAAGCTTAGTTTAAGATGGCAGAGGTACCTGTCCAAAAGTTCCTCCACTGTACCTCCATCTTCAACTTAATGGCTTTTACTGACACCTACTTCAAAGGGATGGGCACTATCAAGTCTGCTTTACGTGAGACTAGATGGGACAAAGTCATTCTGGATTTTAGCACGAGTACTACTGACACATTATTTAAAAGAACTTACTGGTTACTTCTCCTCCATCTCATACTTGCAGTTTGCAGGGGAAAGACCTGCAGGGACAGCAGTTTCGCTACTCCAAGAGTGTTCGTAAAAGGCCATTCTGGAAGCTGCTCCAGCTACTGCACAAAGCTGATGCACAAACTTGGTGCAGAGAAGAAAAGGCTTTATACATGTATACATACACAAATACATGTAAATATATGTGCATGTGTATATATACACTATGGGGTTTTTCATACACTTATATAGTACGTACTAGAATCCTTTGTTAGCTCTTTAGCAGAACAGATGCAAAGTCCAAGGGCTTAGGTGCACAGTACTCAAGTATTTAGTTTAGTTGTCAGAACACAGACAATTTTTACCCCAAAATGCACAAATATTGACCAAAAAAGTAGTATTTCTAAACATTTGCAGACACCAAGAGCTTACACAGCAAACAGCCTGCAGGTTATATATCCTTGATATTTTTGTAGTTCACATGTAGCAACATCACACACTGCAGCACACTTCTTGCCATACCTTGTCTAATGGGTAAATATTAGAAAGACATGAAAAGGAAGTCACCAGTACATCCTACCACATACCAGCCATGTGCAGCTAGCTCAGAGGTATGAAACAAGACAGTAAAGAACAGCAGTCATCAGCCTGGACCTCTGGAGCTAATTTGGGCACCAGCAGGCCCACAGCCAGTCTCACCTGGGTAGTGCAGCAGTTCTTAGCAGAAGGGAAACCTGTCAAGGGAGTTTCAGCACACAGAGTTCATCACGGCCTTTATGCTACCAGGCATGTGCAAGGCAGCTTTGGGCCTGGGTGGTGCCACTGTGGGTAATGCCACTGCTGCAGCTGGCATATCCTGCCAGGAATCCCACCACAGTCAAGAGGGAAAAACACATATTGGCAGCCCTATTTTAAATTCCATCCCTTTTCTGCAGCACTTTCTAGTGTTAGTGCTACTGAATAGCAGTCACATCCCACACATCTTGAAGGAAAAACACATGAGCTTTTCCTTTCCCTTCTGGGCTCTTCTTGCAGAGAATTTCCAGTTAAAAGCATTCTTACCTTGAGTGGAACTGAACGTCAGTGTTCATTTAGTCATAAATCACACACTGCCCTTCTACTTCTTCCATTACTTAAACGAAAATTTGTAAATCTTGTGTTACAAGAATTGTATCTGCAGCAGTCAGGGACAAGAAAAGTTTCCCTAATTTGTTTACCATTAACATTTGAAGAATTGGTGTGAAAAACATGAGGAGTTGTCAAAGCTGGCTGCTATGCAGAGTACATACATGCAGAGTAAACTAAGTCAATTACATGGAAAAGATTTTATACTGATCTTTCGACTAACAAGTAAGATTAAGAACAAAGCAAGGTCAACATTAAGAATACAAGCAAGTACATTTGTCCCAAATTATTATGAGTTTTGTCACGCAACATATATTAAGCAATAAGACAGCTAGAGTTTTAAACAGGATGACAATTGACTAGGTTTACAAATAACAAACAGCAGAAGTGTATAATAGTCTCAAACTTATTTTTAGATAAATTACCTTCATTTTTGGCATTGAGTATTACTCATATAATGCAATAAAGAAGCATCATCTGTCTATTAGACCATGAAAAAACACATTGGCACACTCCAGCCAGATAAGGAAACAAAGATTTATTGATAATTTTATAAAGCTAAAAAGGTAAACACGTATTTAAGAGACAAAGAATACACAACTGAACACAGTCATCATCAAGGCACATAATGAAAAATCAAATTTGAAACATCACATCTTTTCAACACTTGAAAAGATCAGCATAGTTTTCCATACTCATAATGGCACTTCCACACTATAAACAAAATGGAGCAAGTCTAGAAGATAGAAACTGCAAAAGTCATCTTTACAGCACACACACAATACATTTGCTCATTGGTCACAGTCAAACAAAATTATCAGCAACTGATCTCAAATCCCACAAAGATACAGAAATATTGGCAAAACCAGGAAACAGATTAGAAAGGCATTATACATATGAGTGATTTGGATAGAATAACTTTTTGGTTTTTTTAATAAAAGTGCAAAGTCCAAAGTTTCCCTAAAGGGAAGGCCAAAATGCACAGCTGAAGCTGCCATTTTCTGAAATCTGATAAAAACAACATTTTATAGTACAGATTTTATGGAGCTGTTATATATAAGTTTATTGAGAATAAACACCAGCAATGGAAGCACTGATCACAGATTTACATGTGATTGCTGTTTGAAAAATATGGCCCAAATCATATGTGGAACAAGGGAGGTTCAAGCAGCTACTTATGCTTATTTGTTTGTTTTTTAAAAAGAAACCAAACAACCAAAAAAAACCACCCTCCAAGAAAAGGAATTAAAAAGGAGACCCTTAATGACCTCAAAGGAACAAAGTTTGTCCTTCAGTAATCCAATTTGACAAAGTTGTCTAAGAGCCGTTGCTTTTAGAAGGTCAAAGCATGTATAATCTTGAAGTTAGCAAGATTAAGACACCACACATTGCAGAAAGTAGAAAAAGCCTAACAAATTGGTTCAGTAATAATTGTTAATCCATTTCAGTGTTCAGGCCTGAAGGCAACTGAAATGTGTGCCCCTCAAAAAAAAAAAAAGAAAAAAAGGGGCAGGGGAAAGGGGAAGTTAATTTGGAAGTACTTGGAAATCCCTAACTTTCTGCATTGAGGAAATGCTGCTCTTTGTTTTTTGAGGAGGAGCTGTTTCTCAAGCACTAAAAAGGGCTGTGTGCATGCTTTGCTTGCTACATTAATATCAATCCAATGGGCGCCTGAGATCAGCACTGCCACTTGGTCAAAACACTTGAGCATTTTACTGTCCGTATTTCACACACACAGCCACTGTGCACCAAGAGTGAGGGAAAGAGGATTTATGGCGCATGACAGACCTGTAAAACCATTACATAATAATGCAATCCTCTACTGGCTAAAAGCACATAGTGGATTGCAGCCCTCTAAGTAAGGGAAAGCATGGAGAGTCCATTTCTCTTCCCAAGGTAGCTGTGAAGAGCTCTGCTGCTGCCTGTACTACAATCGCTACCAGATTAATACCAGATCTGCCACCCTGTTTTAGAAGAGCAACTTGCACTTGTATGGAATGGACATAATAACCAAGCTTTGTCTGTTCCTGTGTATTATGATGCTATAAAACATGCAGCTGTAACCCCAAGCTTGCCGTGGTTAATGATGCCAACACTTACAAGTGCAATGAAAAGCAGGTCCAGTGAAGCAAGTTATCAAAAATCGCTGATTGTATTACAAAAATACCGTGTAAATCCATTTGAGGTATCCTGATCCCAGGGAACAGCAGTTTGTCAGGCTTTTTAAATAACAAAGAAACAAGTCTGCCTGAAGATAAAGGTGATAGACTACATTTTAATGTGTTAACTCCATTCTTGTCTGTATCCAAGATTCTTATGAACTTAACATTCAGTCTTCAAAGATACCAAAAGTGCTTACTTCTAGGCATGCAAAATGTCATCTGTGAAGTGCTTGAGTATAGGCAGCGTGACAAAACAAAAAGTCACTTTCATATATTCAGTATCAAGGCAGTTTCAACTTCTACCTTTGGTTTGATCCAGGACAAATACACATTGAGAAAAGGACAAATAAAAAAGAGTAAAATATGTATGATTTCCTAAAAATAAAAACATATTGCTGATTTAAAGACAAATTCTTGATTTTTTTTTTCCAACTCAGTGACATTTTAAAGTGCAATGTCAGTATCTGTTTAGAAATGGTGAACTAAAATTTAGGAAAGTTTCTTCCCACTCAAGGGCAGAAGTAGAAGTTGCAGCATCTCTCCACAAAGATCTGTCTCGAATTGTGAGAGCAGATTACTTGAGAAAACATTATTGTTCTGGTGTTTCCAACAACATTAGAAGCATCTCACCTTTTTCCTTTATTTCATGCTATTCCCAAATTCTGCTTCATTTTTTCATATACAACATAGCTGATGCTGACAGCTGGAAGCACTTTCATAAAATTAGGGGCTATGCCCCTATAAAGTCCTCGGACTCCTTCTGTAGCAATAATTCTTTGAAAGAGACCAACCATGTTTAGCTGTGGAGCTCCTTCCACCGAGGCTAGAAAAAAAATATAAGGTATTACAGAACAGTTCTAGTAATATTAAAATTCTTAAGCAAGTACCAAAGTGGTTGGTGAGCCTACTGTTCACCTCTAGGGCCACAGAAAAAAAGTATCTTTTTATTCCCACACATTTGAGAGATATTCATGTGTCTAAATCCACTGAAAAGCATTATCCACCTACATTCCTTTGGAAATCTAGGCTCTTACCCTTAAGTCTGTGCACAAACCCATCAAACAAAAATCTCAACTATGAAGCTGTCTTTATGAAATGTCCTCCAGAGCAAACATTGTTGTCTGCCTTCACAGGATGATGCAAGTCTTGCCATTTAATCTCTCAAATTTAGGGAACATTCTAAATTTTAGAAAAGTGCTCCCAGCCTATGACAGGGTCTCTGTATCTGGTAGTCTAGTATGGAATGTGACTCTCAGAATATACAGAGCACCAGAGTCTGAAATGTTACTTTTGAATTGAAGAACAACAGTGTTGGGGGTAAGAGGGAGGAGGGACCAACATGAAATAAAATTTTCCAGACAAGTCCTTGCTTTTTCCAAGTTGGTGGGTTTGGATTTTTTTATTCCTATGTCTCTGCTACAGCTATTCCAAATGACAACAACTTTGATGTGACCACACGAACATTTTCAGTACAAGACAACTCACCTTGAGCCTGCATGCGTGTTCTGATAAGAGCCAGAGGGTAACTGGCTAACTGCCCACATGTGCTGGAAGCTGTTCCACATCCCAACAACACAAAAACACCTGGGTTAGCTGAGCTTGATGCATAGTGTTCTAGCCACGTACTCTTTAAGAGCTGCCAGGGTATAAAATTAAACAGTAAGACAAGAGATCTGCATTTAAAAAGTAAACAAATGCTTCTTTATTCATAACAAATCATCTTAAGGGCTCAATCCCCAAAAGCACCAATCTCACTAGGCTAGTCCTACATGCTGACTTTTAAGTGCACAGGTAAACACCTTAGCACACAGACAAGGACTTAGATCAGATTACACTAGTTAGTACCTGGAAAAGCAATCTTTAAAAGATCCAGCAGCAGGAACAGTACTGATGTTCTAGACCTGTAATACTTTGAGGAGAGGAGGGAAACCCAACTCAGCACCCCATGGGGTGCAAAAAAGCTCACATGGCTGTGCACATCACCCTCTGCAGGAAACAGGGATGCCAACTGTGGAAAAGGAATTCCATACAACTTTGAAAACATTTACTTAAGTAATTCTGCTGATTACCAATGCAGTGTCAAAAACCGATTTGTACAGACTAGAAAAAAATTAGTCTGTGTATCTGAGTTATTTAACATACTTTGAAGCAACATACAGCATCTAAGGCAGATAAAACATTTTCAGAATTGCTGGTGCATGCAATAGGTGCCAGTTCCTCTTGAAAGACAGCAGTGTTTCAAGCTCCTCAGAACAACTATGTCAGCCACAAAGAATTTCGGTGACATGCACAGACACACAAGGAGGTCAGGTTAATAAAATCCAATTAGAAATCAAATAAAATGGGGAAAAAATGTATTAAATGTCATACATGCAGGATAATATGAATATCTTATCAGGTTTTTAATGTCCATATTTACTATAGAATGGGTATGTTTCAGTCTAACAGGGTTAGTTTAGAATGCAAGCATGTTGTCCAGCCAAGGTCTATATAATCCTAAGAACATCTCCTGTTTGGTACTGTTGCATGTAAGGGCCCATCTGCACAGGCACTCCTGCAGGAGGGGCAAACAGAAACACTGAAGTCTAGTAAGATTAGTGGAAAGTCTCATTTGTCTATTTTCAATTAAAGGCAACTATAATAGTACAAGCATATTACAAATCTAACTCATGATACAGACACTCTAAAGAATATTTATGCTTTTTGTAAAGTAACTGGTGAAGCTACACGTGTTCATTGATCTAAATTCACAGATTATGCTGAGTTGGAAGAGACTCACAAGGATCACTGAGCCCACTCAAAAGGACCAAGCCCAAGAGTCACACCATGTGCCTGAGAGTATCATCCAAACACTTCCTGAGCTCTGTCAGGCTTGGTACTGTGACCACTGCCTTGGGGAATCTGTTCCAGTGTCCAATCACCCTCTGGATGAAGAGCCTTTAACTCACCTCATAAACAGCAAGGTCAATGCCAGCATAAGGAATTATACCCAGAATATTAGGAATATAGCCTTTGTAGAAGGCCTTTAGACCTTCTCTTTTTAAAATCTTCTTAGCACAGTCAAACATCCCAGAATATTGCCCTGTTTTACCCACAGCCAATCTGGTCTTTAAAACCTAAAAGGGAAGAAAACAGCAACCTTAATTCCCTATTTTATAATCTATTTTATATACACAGTGTATCTCTGCTCATTCCTTTCTCCGGAACTGTTTTGCATTTTGGTGGTTCAGGCCTCCTTTGTGATGATTCCTGGTAAGGATTTGTTAGCAGCAGCTTCTTCAAGTTCTATCCTTAGTGCAGAACACCACACATTACCATATACTGACAAATTCCTAGTCCTTTTAATTGCACTTTAGCTTTATTTTCTTGATTAAAACAAAGATTTTTGATCAACTTGAAGGCAACAGTGTGGGCAATGTTCTAAGGAACAAGTGAGAGCATTAACATACCAGCCAATCACACTTCTGGTCTGGAAACAACAAAGCATATGAAGAAAATAATCTTTAAAAAGCACAACACAGAGAGCTGGTTAAGGAATAAAAGGATTGTGTCTCACTGCTGAAACCCAGCACTGGATTAATAATGCAAATAAGTCTGTACCTCACCTTAGGACAAAGAAATTAATAAGTTTCCAAAGAAACCACAGAGGAAATTTCTTGAGCAAGAATTTAGCCTACTTTAAAAGTTTTCTAAGACTTCGGCTTCCTAAGGAGTTTCCTGGCACTTGGCTTTTCTCTCTTACTTAGAAATATCCTAAAAAACACTTCTAAGACAGTGTCCTATCTTTTTAGGAAGATCAGAACATGTTACTGCAGAATAGTTCATCTGTCTCCATTGATCAGTGTAACCCAGTACATAACATTTCAGTTATTCCCTAAATTAACCCATCTCTGTACTCATCTTAGCTGGGATTCAGCCTCTGTAACAGCAAGGATGGTCTTTAAAGAAATCATTATCACTCTAGCAGTGAAAACACCTAATTTCTATTCCTACTGACACCCTTCCCCATGAAAAAGGTGTTTAGGATACACTGGACATTGCTACCAAACCTTGATGTTTGGTTTAGTCCCAGACCCAGCATATATTCCAATATGTATTTGCACAAGTGATAAACTTTACGGGAGAACAGCAGTAAAGGAAGGACATCCTACTTCTGTGAAATGCCGTGAAACAGTTACACCAGGGCAGATATATATATTCACACTAGTTGAATTGCTACATATAGTACCATTACAAACATGTCCTACAGAGGAAGGAACAGCCAATCCACCCAGCCCCAGCTGTAGCTGTTACATCCCTTCTCCACACTGTTCTCCTGCAGATTCTCATCATAATAGAACACAACTTCAGTTCTGCTACAGACAACACCACTCCTTGCTTACATATAGCAGGAAAAGGATTAACGTCCAATTTAGAGAGAATGCCCAAATGTGTACTGAATTTTAAATGTGTTCTTGTGTGATTTTTTTCCTGAACTAGATTTAATTTAAGTACTGCTTTAAACAATATTATACAGCTAAATACAGGAAAAAATTACAAGAATCAGAGAATAGTATATTCTGAAATGCCTAGCACTGAAATTCTGAAATGAAGTCAAAAGGAAAAATAAATTAGGATATAAGACTAGAGAGGAATTCTTACAATATTTTCAAGAGCAAAATGGGGTTTACTTTGGCAACAAAGTATTTGGCAGGCTCCAATGGAAGCAGATTCTCTGTTACTTACCTCCATGGGATAAATAGAAGTTTGTGCTGTTGCTCCAGCCAAAGAACCAGATACAAATCTTTCAACAGTGCCTAACTTTCCATCATCCCTAGTGAGTATCTTCTTATACTGTATAATTAAAACACATAAAATAAACATCACATGCTTTTTAAGAGTAGCAAGAGTTACTATTAAAGGCAAGAGTACAGTACAAAATGTCTTTTCAATCTGTACTTAGTTGCTCATGTATTTACAGTTACATTTACTAACCCAAGAAATTTAGCACTATACTCACTGCAGCTCTGCGGACAAAGATTCTCCAGAATACAATAAACATTCCAGCCTACATGAACCCTTTACATTAAACACCTCAGTCACCCCCAACACCATCAGGTGTTCTACAATCAACTCAAGGGTACCCACACTTTGAACTGCAGAAAAGAAAGAGGAACCAAACTCCACTGCACATCCAGTTTTGCAATGAAAGAATGCAAGATCAACAAGCAATTTCTGTCCATACCATGTCATGCCAGGCACAGACACCACCATACAAGAATGCACCCTCAGCTCTCAAAAGGCAGAGCAGGAGTAAGGACTAACGTGCCTCTATGGCACCAAAATTTGAACTTCAGTCTCACAATATCCTGAAGTTTATTTGAGTTTTTGCTGCTTTTATTTCCTAGTTCTACAGAAATGTGCAATATGTTCATTCTGTCTTGCTTGAGGCACTAGCAAGCCCCACAGAGGAAAAATAAAGCTCATTTATATACACCAGAATGGGAGTTCATTTTCCAAAGGAGGATTAGGCCTTAACATGATGCTTAAAGCTGATTCAGAGGTAAATATAACTCTGAAATCCAGGGTGAGGGCATCATAGTACTGCGATATTTGACTTGAAATGAATCCCTTGTAGGTTCAGCAAGCACAGTGTGCTAAGTTTTTGGTTGCTGTCACTTCGAAGGAGCAATCTAGATATTAATGTAGGACTCCAAGCCATGCAGACTGGAGAACAGCTTAAAATATATGACAGATTTGGTTTATTTACACTGATTATAATACAATAGCAAAATCTGTTTAATACTAAGTATTCTATTAATGGAATAGACTACAGGGTGACTTTCAGATTTAATAAACACTGTGACAAAATCCCCAACCATGACAAGAACTCCAAGATAACAGTGCAAATAATGAACAGTGAGAGTGATGTAGTGCTTTATTTACCATTATTTCCATCCCAGATTTATCATCCTACCTGTTCATAAGCCCAGAACTTAATAGCTGTTTCAGGAGCTATTTTCACAACATTGACACCATTTCCTCTCCAAAGGGATCGGACACCACCTTCCTTCAACATTTGCTTAAAACCACTGGCTATATTCATTTTGTTTGATTTTGAACCATGAACCTAACAAAAAAACAAAGCAAGTCACAGTAAAGAACACTGCTCTGATTAGATTATAAACCTCATCAGTATTAAATTGATTAAACATATTAACTAGCAAAGCTGCATCCACTATTGAAAAAAATCTTTTCTTTTTTTGGCACAAGTACTACAGTATTTTGCTCACATTTTTGTCCATAGACTATAGAAAAGATAACTTTTACGAACACAAAATATGGAAACTGTGAAAAAATAACTAGACCTCCAGAATTTAGATACTGAACTGATGCACTGGAAACCAAATTGTTCTCGAACATTGCACCTTACCTGCATCATCACTTTAAGGCGATCTAACGGAGCTGTACCTGTTCGAGACACAGCACCAGCCACTCCTCCTGCCAACAGCTGCTTCCACCACTGTCCAGTCTTTTTCTCTTCCTCTGTGAACTCATCTGGAACAGTCAAACTATCTCCTATATCCAGCACCTTTTAGAATCCAAAGCAAAGATGTGCAAATAACTATTTCATTCCATCACCTCAATTTTATCAACAGTTCTAATGCCAAATTCACATATCACCTAAGAATATGTAAACAGAATGCTAGTCAAAAATAAAACAATAGCTCTACATTCTATAATTACCTTGCTATGCATTGCTATTCAGCGAAAAGCAGCTTTTAGTGACTTCTACACAGACATTGCACAATAACACCACAGACCCACCATTTCAAAGACTGCACCATCATCATTAAAAATTACGACAAATTTCCGCCTTGAGTATGGCCCAAGCAAAGACATTCTGTCATGATCAGCAGTCCTTTACAGTCAGCACTAAAGCTCAAATGCTTACATGTTGCAGCTAACCTTTCACCAGACAGCCTCCTGGGATTAGTCTGGTAATCTCCTAAGGATGCTAACAAGAGATTTCTCTCTCACGGTAATTTATTCACACATATGTGGGATCTCCCCATTCTCCTCAACACGCTAAAGTAGCTTTTTTATAGCTGGTATAACAGCAGGTAACTGCTGTGTATTATGTTAAAAAATGAGAAGTTTGACTAATGCTTTATATATTTTCTTATCATCAGTTATACTGAAAGACACATTTAATTACTTTTCTCAGCTATAAAAGCCTGAAATTTCATTAAGAGGTGCACCTTTGTATTACATTCAATCTGATTCAAGAACAGGCTTTGGCAATAAAGCTGTCCAAGACATAAGACTATGAAATCTCACATATCACTTAAACATAGTGTTTACTCTTAAGTGTAACTTACAATCATGATATATAAGAAAAAATACACTGTAGATAATGCAAATACAATATTACACATACATTAAATTCATAAAAACAGCAATAATATTTTAAAAACTGATAAGTACTGACCAGAAAGCATGTTAACTGATAAACCTTTTAAATTACTGTTGATTTTAATTATAGACACTATATCCCTAATTTATGCTGTATTTTCTATCTGTCTTGGTCATTTGGAACAAAAATTGCAGAACACAGACTATGAACATAGCCACTGGACAAACATCATAAGCACCAACTATTCTGTATTGAACACAGAACAGATTAACTGGAAAATCCTTTCATCTTTCTGACATTTGTGGTTTCCAAGTAAGGTGTCATCAGTTGCTCAGCTACATGGAAACATCAAAAGATCAATCAGAACTCTCAAAATATAAATTCATTGTTGTTTGAGATATTATGCATATCTGCCAGGGTCTGCCTTGTGTCTACTGAGACTTAAATGCAACTAAAAAAAAATTACAAATTTGAGGGCCTTTAAAACAGAAAGGCCACAGCTGCCAACTCATAATACTTCTATGCCAGTGCAGTTATCTGCTTGGAATAGTTTGACAGCAATTAAAATTTTATAACAAAAACAGAATTGGAGGGATTGTCAATGGCAGCCAGGCTGGGAGGCCTCACATCTGTTCTTATCTGAAACAGCAGCTGTGTTGCCACAGAGCTGGATTTGGCTTGCGGTGATAACTGGGTCATCAGCTGACTGCAACACTAAGGACACAACAGACTCCCATCCCAGAGTTGTTCCTTAGGGGCAACTAATGACATTCTATTAAAAAAAACTATATATCTATTGATCTATATATATATATATATATTATGTTTAATAATAGTAATTAGAAGCATTTTATTAAAGCCAAGGGTTTTTACACAAAGTCAGCTGGGACCAGGACTGTTTGATGTCACAGCAGTGCTTCAAACGCTTTCTTCAGCAAACAGGGAGCTAACTCTCTTTTGGCAAACCCTCCTGAATTGAGATTGTACAGTGTGAAACCTTCAAAGCTCTCAGATCTCATAAACTGTTTTTCATTATGGAAATGCTGACTAATCCCTGGAGATATAAATGGTCTCACTATATTTAAAGAAATCTGTCTTTATGTAACTTTACTGATTCCAATAACCTGCAGGAAGGATATTAGCAAACAGGATTACTATTGGTTTACGTATTTTATTATTGTCCTTAAAAGTCAGTCACTGAGGTGACAAGAGCTCTATTCAACAGTAACTTTAAAAATTTACCTGCAGAGTAGATAGCCTACTGCTATATATTCTGTCATTCTTAAATTAAATTCTATAGCTCCAGAGTGCAAGAACATGTGCACAGAAAATCATCACCAAAGACATCAGTGATTTTATGATGTTACCATATAAATGTAAATACTAATTTCAACATAAGAAAGTCCATATAATGTCTATGCAATTTATTTCAACAAATCAAAAGCACGAACATGAGACTATACGGCAATGTGAGGGAAGAAAAAGTATTTAATTTTGTTGTTATTATTTTTCCGTGGAAAAGGATTCCATCCTAAGAACTACTGATAATTATTTGCAAAGTTTAGATAAAGTGTTTTGTTCAGAAGAAACTCACATGACACTATCCTGCTTGCACACAGGAGAGCACAAAGTGAAAAGGAAAACCAAACAATCCTAAACACAAATCTGCTTGAAATACAACAAGTGCGAAGCTGTTATACCCAATATTGCAAATGAACATAGCAGAGATTAACTTAAGAGCTGGATTAAGTTCAAAGAAAAGCTGAACTTACAGTGGAATGTTTCCAATATCGAATTATTTCCTCAATGTCTGTAGCTGGGTTAAACATAAAATGATCTCTCCACTCATTCCAGTCTACTGTCATTGTCCCATCAGCATCAATACTAAAAAGAAATTGAACAGATCTATATAAAGTAGCACAGATGGGGATTTTTTTCTGGTTTTTTTTTTCCTTCCCACTGCCCTTTTTTATTGTTTTTGTCTATCACATCAGTGAGAACTGACTGTAAGTTCCACATGGAGATTTCAAGGCCGAATCTGCCATGGCCTTTCAATACTATCAAAGTACATCTGGCATATTCCATTTAAAAACATAATACAACACATCATTCCGTCAACAACATTTTCAGGCAAATGAAGTAACATTGTCCTCCCAGAACCAGATATTCCAATAGTGACTACTTACTATTACCCAAGAGTGGATGGAATATGTGACAATTCCCACAAAGGCACCACTGAAGGTACAAACACCTTTCAAAGTTATAATCCCATTTATTCTGTTCTCTGAATTATCAAAGTATAATAATTTACAATACAAAGAAGCTTAAAATACTTCAAGAAATAATCATTCCTGACCTTTGCAAGATCTTTTCTGCCTGTTTTTCTGAAATGTTTATACCCAGTATCTTGAGGGACTGGACAACTTCCGATGCTTCAATTTTTCCTTGAAACATTAAAAGAAAAATGATACATATTTAAAACATGGATCTTACTACACTTAGCACCTTGGAGCTCACTAGTTTCCATTTTAACACCTGCACAATAGCAAAGATAATTTAAAATCAATTTAAATACAGATGATATATTTTGATTCTCTACTATAAGGACTGAACAAAGCTAAGTACATTAAAGCCATGCAACCAAACTGGATGCAAACATTCAGTTAGTTAGAAACTGTTTTGTCTTTAATAGGTAGAAATAGAAATTACCTTATAGTTTCACCATCTAGGGAACAAAGAACCTCAGTTCAATGACTTAGAAGATTATAGTACAAAAAAAGACTACAATAACTTATTATTACACTCAGCAATAAACTATAATTATGATCCTGTTAAGGAAAAGAAGTAAGGGTTCCATATTCACAACTTTTTGTTTCCATTTCAGACAATCAATATAAATTAAAGTACTTTTAATGTACAGTTTCTTCAAACTATATTTGAAAAATAAAATAATTCAAGGCGTACCATCATTGTTTTTGTCCAGGCTCTTAAATGCCAGTTTCATCTTTTTCTCATGTTCTTTAAGATACTGCATAAATTCTTCAAAATCTAGTTGTCCATCCTGGTTAATATCTCCAGCTTTAAAAATTTTCTGTTGAGAGAATATTCAACATTTGACTTTTCCAAATTACAGCAAGTCACAAAGCATGACTTTATGTTCAGAATTTAACACACTTATTTTCATAAAGAGAGAAAACACTCAGAAGTAACTATATATTGGAGAAAGCATTATTTATTATTTACATAACTTTCCTATGCAGAAGTTTCAAGGTTTCTTACTGGCACTCCAAAGATATACCTACAGGTATCAAATAATTTGTGGAGGAAGAAGTGGGAGACAGGACAAAATTATGAAAGAGACAAGTTTAAACCTGTGAGTTTCCCATATACAGAATGTCAATATGCCAGTAAAATTAAACAAACATAATCTTGACTATCCTCTTAATCCAGTGGTCTATTAACTATGAATTATAAAGATAAAAAATAAAAATCATATTTAACAATTTACCTGCTGACCAAAAAAATTACAAAGGATCTTGCCCAACTTGCACTTCCAGCCCCCAATGTCTGAGAGAGCAGGGCTTTCTGCTTCGAAGTGAAGCACTGACTACAATCTTAAACAAACTGAAAACACAGAGAAACACAGTTCTCTTCCCTTTTTTGCATGTGCTTCCTTGTAACTGACCTGCAGATAGAAATGTTTACATGTAAAATTGACTGAATTGAATGTATGGCACACAGTAGCCAGGGCTGCAGGATACAACTCTGAAACAGAGCTCAGGGAGCCACATCCACCATACGGCCAGAAAACTTCCCCATGTCCATGTGTGAAAAATTACTTGTTAAAAAAGGGACATTCCAGCATCAGCCTGTAACTGCTGAGGTTTGCCTTCAAAGGCCAAGCCCCAGGAAGGGTGAAGTTCAGGCTAACAAGCTCTGCAGGGTTTATTAGCTTGGGCTTTCTGCCACAGCAAGGGCAGCTCCGCACGCCAGGGCTGCCCGACGGCCCCAGCATAGCCACTTCCCATCCACTCCTCGCACCTCCACAGCACTGCCGGCCCCTCTGGCAGGGTGTACAGGAAGGAGGCAGGGAAATCCATTCCAAAACCTGCTCTACAACATAAGATTTAAGGGAAGATTATGTGTTATCTCTTCCTTTGGGATCGGTCCCTGCAGTTTTCCCGTGTTTGTGAAGTCCCAGGGAGCAGCACTCAGTCCAACTCAGACAGGAGGGCAACCTGACAGCACAGAAGTGTGAGAGCAGTTCAGGTTACATTTACAGCACATGCCAAAAATTCTTCCAAATACCTTCTATTTAGCAGACTGCCTTGTGCAACTCTAGTTGCTGAATGAATTAACTCCCAACAAGATTTGCATGGCTGTTCTAATCTGCAAAATCTGCTTTTAATAATTTTGTTTAATCCACTTTAATTAGCAGAAGTCCTTAAAAGACCAAAGTCCAACAAGTTCTAGTTAACAGAAACTAAACACAAAGGAAGTTGAAAACTGGTGTATTTGTTACAAGTGTCCAAAAAAAATTTAAGTCATGAATACATTTATGTTGCCTCCTTTGCCTTTCCTATCCCTCTATAAAAAGTAACATACTTTAACATTTCATCTCAAAAAATCAACATCCATAATATTATCAAAGATTTCTCAATGAAATGGAGGAAAAAGATGTTGTATGCCACAGGAAAATGAGCAATTTACTTCCCATAACACAGAAAATTATGCACAATAAAATCAACTCAAGATACCACATATTTAGATAAAGGGGTTTGGTATCAGCTTTGAAAAATAGTGTTCTTAGTATAGTCATAAGTTGAGCTTAACTGTAATTTCTATTAATAACCAGTCAACAAAGATATATTCCTCAATTCAGTTTCATGCCTCTGTCAATATAATTAGAGCTATTCAGAATTTCCCATAAAAAAATTAGTTTACATTTAAGGAAGTTTATGACAATGCTCCTGATTATGATCTTCTAATAAGAAATTAAGACAGTCTAATAGATTAATCATTCAAAAACCCCAAACAAATAAAAAACTAACCAAAACCCACAATGAAAAATAACTCTAACCCAGTAAGACTGCCCCCCTCAAAGACACTGCCATCTGAAACCAGCTTTTACTCCACACGTGGCACCTCCTGCCACAGGGTCTGAGTGTCCTGCTGGGCTCCCACACACCACTGAGTAGAGGTGGCTTATGTGGCACTCGGACACACTTTGAGTGAGTTCTGGTCAACACAAATTCTTATTGTTCCCTACTCTGCCTGAACTACACAAACCAAAATGCAGAACAAGGAAAGTGTCATTCTGCCTCACAGATATGACAAAACTTGAACTATATTATAACTACAAAACCTCCACTCCTGAGAATGACATGAGCCAGAGAAGACAGAAATTCCGAGGAAGTTTAGAGAGCTGGCAACTTCCTTGTGTGAAGGGGGGCACCTTTCAATTCATCTGCCAAAGAAGTGGATTTTATATTGCAACAACTAAAAAAGGGTAAGCACAAATATAGTCCCCATTCCCTACATTTGTTTTGACAGTTATTTTCCAGACTTCAAGCCAGTTCCAGCCACTCTCAGTGTAGCAGAACAGAAGTGACAGGGAACAAAAAGGCACAGTTTCCTCAGCAGGCACATGCATTTTTCTCCCAGTACAAATATAAAATTTCATACAGATAAAAGCCTCTTGCTATCTACGAAATGAACTAATTATGTGGGTGTTAAAGTTTCAGATGAAAATCAGAAATATACAAGTTTATGGAACAAACTGAACACTGAAAGGAGCTTGTCTTCCATTTGGTGGACAGAAACTTCCTCCTGGGAGGTTATATACTCCATGGGCATAGCCAGCAGGACACATTCTTGATTCTGTGGGGAGCCTGGCACACCAAGTCCTAGGTACAAACTGCCCATTCACAGCATCAAATAATAATTCAGGTTGGAAGGAACCTCTTGAGGCCATTGAGCACAACTCCAGCTCAAAGCATGTCCAATTAGATCTGATTAGATCAGGTTGCATGGGACGACATCTAATTGAGTCTTGGACATCTCCAAGGATAGAGATTCCACAGCCTCCACAAGCAAACTGTTCCATCATTCAATCACCCTCTCTTCAGTTCAACAATGAATGCAACTCCGCTGTTCTGCATTTCATATACTACCAGACTTTGTGTAATTACAGCCACTTGTCACTCTGCCACTGCCTGGTTCACCAACTTCTCTGATTGAGGAGAACTGGATGCATTTTAAAATAGGCATGCTTACAACAATAGAGCAGGAACCAAACTGGATGCCAATACTCACTTGGAAGTCCTGGGAAACAATGCTGAGCATGCCTGCCACATAAAACCTGCCATTTCTTGTAAGACTTACTGTGGGATCATCTCACCTTTACAAAGGCACAGACCCAAGAGGAAAATGTTTATTTTTCCAAGCATGCTATTTCTTCTCTCACTGTCTAAAAACTGTAATCCCAAGCAATAAGGACAATTCACTAGAAAAAACAAATGGTGACCACATAAAGAACAGCTAATTTCTAGATACAGGAAGACAATCTAGATGATGACATGAGCCAGTTGTGTGCTTGCAGCCCAGAAAGCCAATCATGGCTGCATCAAAACAGGAGTGACTGACAACTCAGGGGAGGTGATTCCATCCCTCTGCTCTGCCCTCATGAGACCCCTGGGGTGCTGTGTCCAGCTCTGGGGTCCTCAGCACAGGAAAGACATAGACCTGTTTCAGTGGATCCAGAGGAGGCCACGAAGATGATCAGAAAGCTGGAGCACGTCTCCTGTGAGGTGCCCGTGAGCAAAGCTTTTTACACTGAGGAAGAGAAGGCCCCAGGGAGACCTTACTGCAGCCTTTTGTTACTTTAAGGGGGCCTGTAAGAAAAATGAGGACAAATTTTTTAGCAGGGCCTGTAGCAATAGGACAGGAAGTAGTGGTTTTAAACTAAATAAGTGTTGATTTTGATTATACCTAAGGAAGAAGTTTATTACAACAAGGGTGCTAAAACACTGGAAGAAGTTGCCCAGAGAGGTGGTAGATGCTCCACCCCTGGAAACATTCAAGGTCAGAGCAACCTAATCTAGTTGAAGATACCCCTGCTTATTGCAGTAGAATTGAACTACATAGCCCTTTAAAAGTCACTTCCAATCCAAACAATACCAGGATTCTCTTTCTTTTTAGTGCTACAGGCCTTCAAGTATACCAGCTAAAATGCTCCTGTATTTAGTCATGACACTGTTGCCTATTTCTCTGGGGTTTTTCCTGCTACTTTTATTCTTTTTCTGATGCATATTTGTGAATACAGCTGCTTTCAAAGTCCTGGCAACACCAACATGATAGGCCACAAGCAGACTGAAACATCAAAGATATTTTTAAAAAATCTTCTCTGTTATATAAATCATTTGCAGTGTTGAATTCCTATTCCTCCAGAAGACGTCTGTATTTGGTGTGGAAATGTAAGTCAGCAGGTCTGTTGGAAAAAAAAGTTACAGACAGGCTTTATATACACATCAAAAAACCCTGACCCTCTAAGTGTCCTGATGAATTATTAGATTTCTCTGTGCCAGTTATGAACTGTAACACATTCATGGCTACAATGTAAAGACAAAGAATGCAAGAGACTAGAAATCTTAATGCTTTTATGTAGACTTTTAACTTCAGAGTTTCATTTTTGCATTATGATCACTATTTGTGTGTTGTGCACAACGCTTCACATTCTGTTTACAACACTGAACTGTGTGTGAAAGGTGGGGCTGAGTACAACTGACTACCAATCATCTACTCATCAGCTTGCTATTTCAGCTAATTAATATAATGTAAAGAACAGTTAAAAGGAAGTGATTAATCAAGAATTTACTGGCTTTCTATCATGCTATCTACAAGGCAAGCAAAAACCAGCACTTCAAGATACCTAATTTGTGCAAGTAGCAATTAATTTGTTCTGCAAACTGCAGCTAGAGTTCCAAAGGGCACAGTTACAACCCTGCATACAGAGAACTCCAGCACCACAGTAAGAACATCATCATCTCTTTAGTCATTCACAAATTTCACATTTGCTTTCAAATCCAGAGGTACTATATATAAAACCAATCCTTCCCTTCTCCTCTTTTCCCTTTTTCGATTCTTTCCCTCTTCACGTCTAAAATATTTTTTAGCATCAGCCATTCACATAGCTCTGCGTTCTGCTATTTTAAGTTATTAAACTGTAATATTATTGGAAACCAAATTCAGTCAGAGCTAAAGTATAGAGAACTCTCCTCTCTTTACTAGACACATACCCAACAATAGTCCTTTTCCTACTTATATCTGCCAAGACTACACAAATTTATGCAGACTATTATAACCCAAAAATCAGTAGTCAGTCTTGTCAAACTACATCAGCTGGGAGACAAATCCAGCATAAAGAGAAAGGGGCTGAGAATGCGTTCATAGAACATTATACTCCAGTGAGTACACACAACACACTAAGTAGACTGACACTTCATCTCCTGAAATTCAACACTGCCTTTTGACCAAAACAGTAATTTGCACTGACTCCAATGGCCTCCCAATTTGTCCAAATTCTGCATTCTTATTTACTCACTTGCCTCCCAGAGGATACCACCAACTTGTAAACAGTACCCAAGCAGGCCCTTTAAACCTGCCACAGAGAGACATTCAGAGCCCTCCAGTCCAGTACAGCAGACTTGAACCCTTGACAGCAGCAAATGTCACTACCAGCTGCAGAGCTTCCCCTTCCTGTTCTCTGTCCTAAGCACCACTCTTCCTGCCACAGGACAGCCCTGGCAGAGGTCTTCTCACTGGTCCTTTTCAGGTTGACAGAATCTCTAGAAAACAGGACTAAAAAGGACAAGATTCGAGTCGTGAGTATGCTCTCCCCACATGCCTTGCAGAAGCTGCTCCCTCAGGACATGGATAAACTCTCTCAACTCGTAGCTATGAATTAAATTTCAAGAATCTAAAACAGCATACATGGAAGATGCAAACTATCCCTTGAACTTTCATTTAGCATTCCTTGCAAGTTACACTGGTATTTTGGATTTTGAACATAATTGGTAGATGGACTTTCCCCATTAAAAAAGGCTGCTCTGCTACAGAGGCATCCCCAAAAGATTTATCAGTTTACCTTGTTTGTTTACCTGGGACGCACTGCTGTCTCAAGACAAGGATTTAGCAAAGCACTTAAAGACATGGTTAAGAGATGTCTCAGAGGTGAGGCTTCCCATATTTGGGAATTCTTGGCATTCTTGTATTTTGCAGCAACAGGAGGAAGAATTAATCACTCACTGTACCCTGTCACTGTTCAAGAGAAAAACTACCAGGTTAGTATAAAAAAAATTCATTTTGTCTCCTTGGATGTTTAAAGTGTTATGAAAACAAACTTAAGATACATATAGAGACTTGGAGACTATAGCACATATCAGTTAAAAGGTTCTGAAGCTGTACACATGGAAATGAAGAAATAAATGTATAATATACATATAATAATTAAATAACATTTGCTTACAGCTGAATATTACTGAAGATATTAGAGGTATTCACAACTAAGTCCCCATAACCAGACATAATTGTCACAACTATTATGACCTGAAAAGGGAAGTTTAAAGGAACTAAATGGTTCCTGTTTTCTACAATCACAGGACATGATTGTAGAATCACGTTTTAGTAAAAATCAAAGATGTCAGACTACTCTAATTCTATAGCACCAGGTTTTTAGGAGACTATTAAGGTGAGAGACAGCTTCAATTCACTCAGAGAATGACACGTACACAAGGAAGTGCTGAAGCTTCTAAGACTGTATCTGCATATCACAGATACGATAATTTCTAGGAGTAGGTATAGTGTGATAGATGCCCATGCATCTTCTTCCAAGTTGCTAAAGTAACTAGTGTTTTTCCTATGTTTCTAGCCAAGCTACAACATAATGAAGAGGCTTCTCCTGGCCTTCTAATTTTGCCATGTACAGGAAGTTACCAAAATTAAGTACAAACATCTTCATAAAGCCGTGAAGAAATATTGAAGGACACATTTAGCTCAGTCACTAAACAAGTATGTGCTTTCTGGACTAAGAATTGCTATGATGAGTTCAAGCTCTGAAGTACTACCTAGCTGTAGTTTTTAGAGGCCAGAAGAAAGCACAAAAGGAAACAACACACACCTGGCCCTGTTCTCAGCCATCCTCTCATGCTGACATAGCAGTGGAACACAGCACAGGGGCCTGCCTCACTTCATGGAATTCCAAATTTCCTACGGTTTAAAAGCAGAGACATATTTCAAGTGTTCTGAGTATTTTTATACTTCTTTGGACTAAAATTTTCATAAACAGAGTTGATTACTCCAAGCAGACCATATTCTGATGGTTGAGAATTTAGTCTTGCTAGGCCCTGTCTCCACCACACAGAGGTGCCTCATCACTGTTTCTTTACCTAAAGGAGACTTAACATAGACACAGATTTATGTCAAAACACTAGAGTCAGTCCAAATAACATCATTATACTGTTTCCAGAATGTATTTATTCCTTTCAGTAACATCTTCCTGCTCCTAGCTCAAGGACTCAATGTATAAATAGTACCTGAATTTGAATGCTTGGCTGTTCCAAACTGAAGCTTGAAATACAGGGTTCACCTCCTACGGAATTACTGTAAGGACTGACTGCAACAGAAGGAAAGGATGAACAAAAATAGTACTTCATTTAACCACTCACACCATTTATGGTGCTCCTGCCTATGACACTCATGGAATTCGGAAGACATAGGATGAGATCATTCAAGATCTGATCCCAGCATCTATTTTGTGTATCTAATCAAAGTCATCTTACAATAGCTGTTAATACTACTTGTAGAGCAACATTTGATACTGCCCCCACACTGAATTCCTTCTTCATAGATGTTGACACATTATGACAGGAATATTTTGCAAAATTCTGCACAGTTAACCATTCCTGGCAGGTAATATACTAGAATATAAAATAGGAGTCAGACTGGCAGCCTCCAAGGAGCACATATTCCAGATTTTCCAATGGTTTACTTTTGTCTGTCAGATACTGACAGAAGGCAGGTCAAGTAGAACACAAAGTCAGGAGCTTCTGTCATGTTGTGCTGTGATGCCTTGCAATAGGGGAAAAAATTATTCTTCCTTAGAGAGACGTGCAACCTACCTCCAAAGCTTACCACGTGGGTTCACATCAGTTCTTGTATCTACAATGCTACTTCACCTAAACGAGAGTCTCATCATACATTAAACATTAATAAAACTGCCAAGACAACTGAAGAAGGCTGAAATAAAAAGCACTTACTGGTAGTCTATTACTCAAATGGATGGTAACTGTGCATCCTTTAAAAACATTAATGTTCCTTCTAGAGAGAAATTACATTTAAAGACAAAAGAACAAAGTAGCACTAATAGCACAAAAAATAATTTATACAGTCAAGATGACAACTTGAGATCAACCAATTGACTTTGCTGTGAAACCCAGTAGTGCTCACACGGTCCCTTCACCAGGAGTTTACCAGGAAGCATCTGTGCCTCCCAGAAGAATGATGGCCAACACCTCTGGTACACAGATTTCATGCTGGAAGCCAGCCCTGCAAGAGACTTTCTGAAATCTAACACGGACCAGCATCTAGAACATAATGATAGCACAAGGCTTAAGACTCTGACCCAGCCATGATGTACCAAAGCCTACTCTGCTCTAGGATATCCCAAGGTCTGCCCACACCATGGTGCCACTGTGCTGGCAGGGCTGAGCTAGTCAGTAGCTAACACTTTATCACACTGTGTAATATTTCCACGTCTCAATTCCTTACTCATTAGTTATTTGTAATTATAAAGCTACTTCTGCCTCTCCAAACACAAACATGGTTATTCAATATCTGACTTCATTAATACAATACCTTTTTACCAAGTAGTAAAAAGACTGAATTCAACATCAATTTAGAGCTTGAAGTGGGAGAAGGCAGTTGTGAGTTGCAAGGAAGTACAGGAAGCAGATTAGCCATGTAAAGACAGGAGAAAAGCAGTCCTACTGAGGCTCTCTTATTACAACAACTCTAGTTATTACCAGTTACACACAACCAGTCCTGTTTCTAGCTCAAACTGTGCCCACCACTGAGTTTAATATAGTGAGCATATAGAAGTTTCAGTGCACTTCAACAATTCTTCCACCCCTCCCAAATGCACATGACTCATGGCTTACTTTGTTTACTCTGTATTCCTTAAACTAAGGCAGCATTTCCTGCTCTCTGTTCCATCCAGGTATGTCTAAAGTATCTCCATCTATTCCGTGGGTTTCACATTCTCAGTTGCTTATCCTGAAGCAACTGAGAATTATTTGACAGCTATCCAGACATGCACTACTAATGAAGATCACTGATCTTGAGAGAGAACTTGGAACTTCAATTCCAAGTTGCTCAAAACTTCAGCAGCATTCTACTTGTGACTAAGGGCTTTCACTGAATTATGTGGGAAGAACACCTTTGATAAACACCAGAAAATTAGTTGATCACCTGTTTCCCTGTTGTTCAATGTAAGTAAAAGCCCCAAATTGTTATAGTGAAATGGGTACAAAAGGTTTACACCAATGCATGCATGATGTGACAAATTCATAACTATCATGCCCTTAATAATGACAACTTTCATGGATAACCAAACAGGCCAAACGTTCCCTCCTATATATATCAAAACCTAAGAACACAAAATGCACCTGTTGTAAAGGTGATTTTGACCAGCAGCAATCCTGAAGTGAAAGTGTGTTTTCATTTATACTCTCGCATAAACACAATTCAAAGAGGCCTGTCGAACACTTTTCATTAAGTGTAGGAGACAGAGAACTAAATACATCAGAAAGAGGTAAAATAGAGACCAAATAATGAGACCACGAAGGAAAAACAGGCAGTGTCCCACAATTAGCATAAGGTCACTGAATTATTGACTCAACACATCTCTTAACACGGGAGTCAAAATTTAAGCTCCTTTTCCCGCATCTCTTTCAGAAAGTATCCAACAGCTACCACAAGCACAACAGAATTATTACAGCAACAGCTGCCCCACAGATCTCACCTGTACCTGTTTAGCCTAACTGAACCTATGCACGCCTTGTCAGGGCAGACTTGCCTTATCACACACTTTTACCTACAGAATTGTGCACTAAATTACTTTATTTTCAGTAATCCCCAGGGATCAGGATATACTTAGAAGGTTCTCTTCCAGATAATAGTGAGATCTGCTAGTCTAAGTCAGCATTGCATTGGAATGCTTGATGACTCAAGTTTTACTGACTTCTGAGGTCACAACATTGATAGAAGCAACAAAGTAAGGTAACAGCTGAAGGAATCGCTGCAGAAGCCACACCACGAAGAGAGTGCAGTTCTGTCATGGTGTGATGGCCACTGTTAAAAGTGTGCATTTTTTAATACAAGGGTCTCGGTATCTGACACAGTCCATAAGAATCATCATTTCCATATCTCTGTGTTTAAGGAGAGCTGGTTAAAACAGCTAGTTCTGAAACTGCAGCCTACGGCGCTACAGATTTGCTGCCCAAAGCAAACCTTAATTTACTCTTATCTAGATTATCAGTGGGTGGAGTGATGGACAAAACCTGTAAATTACCATCCTTTATCATGCTGGAAGAGGAATGCGCTACCAAGTACCACCCAACAAGGAGTCAGAGGATGTCAAAAGTCCACACATGATGAGTAAATGCACTTGGCAACGGAACCGAGAGCCGTACGCGCCCGGGACCCTTCGCCGACAACTCCGGGCGTGCTCATAGAACAGGGCCCCTGGCGTCGGAACAGCGTTCCGGGGAAGGAAAACCGCAGGCCCGAGGCCACGTCTCTCCAGGAGCGGCCCCGAGCCCCCGGACCCGGCGGTGGCGGACCCGGCCTGGCCGCGCCCGTCCCGGGGCTGCGCGGCATGTGGGGCGGCCGGGCCGCGGCCTCGCCCTGTCCCCCCGGCCCGCGCTCACCTCCTCCGCCTCCTTCCCCAGCGGGATGCCCATGGCCCGGAGGCCGGTCTGGAGCTCAGCGATGTCCACCCTCCCGTCTTCGTTGAGGTCCAGTTTCCTGAAGAGGTTGGCGTAGCGGGAGTCGCCATCCCTGCTCCCGTCGCAGGCGGCCGCCGGCAGGACGAAACCTCGCAAGAGCTGGAACATGTCGGGGCCGTGCTGCGCGGACAGACGGACACTGTCCCTCGGCTCCCGCGGGCTGGCGCGGAGCAGGCACCGCCCGAGCAGCTGCCCGGCAGGAGGAGCCGCCCGGCCGGGGCGGGGCAGAGGCGGCCGCGGCGCCCCCGCCCCTCCCTGCGCCCTCCGCGGGAAACGCGGCTCGGGAGGAGCGAACCGACCGCGCCCCGCGCGTTCTACACGGCGCCCCCGCCTGCACCGACGGGTGTGGCCGGCTCGGGCTTTCCAGCACAAGAGAGAAACAGCGACAACGCTGCAAAAGACCTGATTTGTATACTTGGGCTCATTCTAGTCCCCATCGGAGGAGGTCTGGATTGAAAGCGTGTAAAGAGCCTCCCGGCCTAAGGGCAGCCTGAAAAGCTTGGCTTGCTTGGCATAACAGAACAAAGACTAGAAGAGGAGACATCAAGTTCTTTGGCTTCATAAATAAGTCAGTTGAGTAAACGGACAAGGACACAGCTGGTCTAAGAGCAAATTGATAGAAAATGTCAGCAAGCAGGCTCTTTGTGAGAGAGCTAGAACGAAAAGGAATTTCAGCTGTCACAACTGAGTCTCACTTTAGTGGTGCATCTTCAGCCAATACACAACCATGGGAAGTGCATTTCAGCCTTACAGCAGAAACTCAGTACCCTTGCTCACAGCACAATTAATAAAGCTAGCGAGCTACATTGTCTGACCACAGACTAGTGGTTGAAAAATGGCTAGAAGCTATTGTGACTTGAACATGTAAAGACTGCCAGATTGTGTTACAGCTTCATTGAATCAAAGAGTAAGTGGGGTGGGACTTCCTGCTCAAAGAAAGCTCAGCCATGAACTCACACCAGGTTACTGGGGCATCATTCTGCACAACCACTGAAGCTACATGCAAGCACTCACAAGAAACCCCAAGTACTGAGTGCAAGTTTCTTTCCTAGCAGCATAATAACAGACACACTATTGGTAACTATTTCAGAGTATATATGTATAGATTATATGTACACTTTTTTAAAATTAGTTAAATAAAATTGTTACTTTAAGTGGCAATACATAGAAGTTTGTAGACTGATTGAGCATCTGTTATAATTAATCTGCAGTGTGCATTGAAAGTAGTGTTTGATTGGGCATGGTTGACTAATGTATGAAATAAAAGATCCAGACAAGAGAAGCACAATAAAATACTGACAGTTTTTTCTAAAACTCTACCTGTCCTTAACACGTGTGAACAATTAGTGTCAATAGTCAAAAATTCAAGGCAACTGAGGAAAACATGCATTTGCTCTTCCTGAAATACCAAGAAAGCAAGCTACTTCTGGCAGGCTTGGCTTTCATAAGTGCATCCTGCATAGTTAGAATTTATATGGCACATGTTGTACTGCTAGGAGGCCACAGAGAAGAGACAGATAACAAAGCTTGATAGTTAGACAAGGCATATGTGCAAATAGATTCTGCTATGACTTGCATGCATGGCAGAAATTGGACATACTGGCTGTACATCATTGGTCCAGCTGTTTATCCATGATGTGACAACAATGACATTCATTTTTCCTGTTTGCACTGGTCTCTCTGAAAATAGAGTAAGTAGCATAGAGCTGTGCAGAAGGTTTAAATGCTTTGACTTTAGTATAAGCGGCTGACAGGAATGAGACAAATAGGTGAGAGCCTCAGGTACTTTGCACGTGTTGATAAATAAACTATTAGATACAGACATAAGAAAGTGATTGCTCTTTGAAAGATACAGACGCTGGTTAGGTGTAATTAACCTCCTACAGCAACATCTAAGACAGTGACCAGAAACAAAAATCCAAAGATTTGCCTCATTTATATCAACAAGAAAATGAGTCTTACCTGGTATTTGGAAGCAGGCATTACCATAACTTCTACAAACGGCCTTCTGTGGCAGGTTTTGGAGCTCCATCCTTTACAGAGTCCCTGTTTGTTAAAAAGGAGCATTGAATTGTTTGTAATTTTGCACTCCGATTTTTACCTTGATTGAAGGAACTACAGAGCTGCAAAGGACATCTGAATCAAGAGATATCTTTGCCCAAGATATGTTATTTTAAATGCCTTTTCTTTAATTCTGTAACAGTTTTATTGTTTTTAGCATTATAAGGCTTTTTGATATCAACACTGATTAGTATCAGAATATCAAAAACCTATCAGAAAAATATATGCATTTAACTTTCCAGAACAAAAGCTTTTAATTAGTATGATATCATACATGTACAATAAATATTTAAATTACATAAATATAATCCACTTAGATGAAGTGCTATAAATATCACAAAACCTCAGAGACTAAAAACAGATTTAATATATTTTATTAATAGATTGAAAGGGAATTCAACTGAATTGCATTATTCAGCATCTGCTCTAAATACTGTAGCTCTTTTTCTGTAAGAAAACTCTTCATAATAATCTTAAAATTTTGAAAATCTTCTACTGCATGAGCCAGAAGTAATTTCTGACTTAATGCCAAGGACTGCAAGGAAGTACAGTAATTTTTAAATGATGAAATCAAATACAGTTCTGCTACACAGTTAAAAAATAGTCTGTTAAGTACATCCAGAAGCTTTATGTCACATGACAGAGCAGTCTTCGGGTCACACATGGAAGGATGTAATTAAAGGACGCAAAGACAATAAATATTTAAAAGGCAACAGACAAAGTTCAGTGTTTTTAGTTTGTTCAGAGTAAAATGAATACTTGCTTCATTATATAGATGTGATTAGCTCAGTTTTAAACTGTCACTATAAAATAATTCTTCAGAGCAAACATTTTTGAATCATACTATCATATAAAAACAAGATATAGCAAATTCAGACAATTTTATTACTTTATTATTATCACTTTGTTTACTGGTAGTTGTCTGGCACACAGCATTGGGCTGGTTTAGCATGAAAAAGGTATTATGCCTTAACTCAGAAAGACCAGTTCTGAAATTCAGGTAAATATAACTTACAAATTAATAAATCATGTTTTAAAATCATCAGTGGAGGCTCAGGTGGGTTCTGGCTTTCACCTGTGACATGTTACCATTTTGGAGGGCACAGAACACCTCAGGACTGAGACTGTTACCTGAGCTTTGCTTACACACAGCTTTAAATAACCAAACCACATTAAAGCTTTGATCCTTCAGAGGGTAATTGGAGACTGCTCTGGGGGTCTGTACTAAACATGTACAGACACATTTGGAGGACTGAGGCTTCATCATGCATTTCTTAAAACAGCATGAGAAGTATCATAATTTTAGAGTTTACCTATGCACATAACATTTAGTTTCCACTGACCTTACTGTGTGGTTTAATTTTGTTTCAGACGTCCAAGTTCATCTCTTCCCTGACCAAGACAGAGTGCTTACAATGGACTGCTGCTGGAAGCACTGATCTGGGTACAGGCTGTAGCCCAGACATTATGTCAGAGCCAGAGCAGTGATCCATCTGAAACCAAACCTAAGCAGCATTTCAATGCTTTTTTAATGCCACTGCTCTCAGGAGAAAGAGCTACAGATCAGAAATCAAGTCTCCAGCAGCAAAATGGCGCTGCAGAAAAAATACAGGCCAAATGGATGAACAGAGTTTGCATTAGTACCACCTCCAACAATGATAGATACATTGGTATTCTGCAGAATTTAAAAACCCAGAGAGCTGGGCTTCACCTCTTCACAGAATCACCTGTCCATAAAAGATATTCCCTAGTTACAATTCTGTAACTGAAACATTGTATTCTCTAGGAAAGCAAACAGTTTCTGAGTTACTTGTTTTATTCTGATGTAACTGTGGCATTTTGTAAAACACTGACTTTTCTTGAATCATTGAGTTTTACAGCATCCAACTTCTTTAAAGATTTAGGAATGACTCCTAAAATAAAAATCCAGTGCTTTAATGTCAGAGACGCTTTTTATCAATGACAACACAGGATTAATGCATTAGCCACAGCATTCATCCTTATTTGAAAAAACTCCTCTGCTATTCTGAGAATCTTTTGATTAAAGATTCTACATATACTTAAAAATCTATACTGTGACACTTTTGACTTTGACTGTTTTGGTCAAGAAGGTTATACTTCATATAATATAGAGGGTTTTTTCTGTAACTGGTTCAGAATGTAAATATAAGCCCCAGAATAGAATTGGGCTTTTTCAGATAAGGACTGCCTTTGATTCAAACCTCCTAAAGCCCTTTGGCACCTACCCATACCTTAATTTTAGCAGCCAGCACCACAGGATGGCAGGGCTCAGCAAGGGCCAGCTCTCTCTCTAGGAGCATGAAGATGAGTGCAAGAACCCAGGTAGCAGAGCCGGGTCTCCTTAATCAGAATCCCCCCTGCAGTCGCCAAGCAGAGAGAAGCAGCACCTACTGCAGCAAAGGGAAGGTCCAGTAAGAGTAGCTGCAGTCAGCCATACCTACAATAAAAGGAGACAGCTCTCAGATGAAGCTAGTAAGCCGACCTCCAGGTCAGGGTCTGTAACAAGGCACAGATAACACAACAGACACCTGACAGACAGATAGAGCCACAAAGCTTCAATAAGGACTGATAGCTCAGGGCTGAGCTTAAATGGGTCCCCTGAGCAGGGCGTGGGTGAGGACTCAGGTGAGGCTGGTCAGGGTTGTTGCAGCTCAGCATATAAACTTTCACAGCTGCGTGAGGCACTCAGTTATAAGAGAGGAGCTGCTTGGGATGCTGCTCAGATCATCTATATGTATAGGTTATAATAATTTGTAGGGGTCGCTGTCCTAAGAGTGAATTAATTCAGGTATTCTATAGGGGTTTGTTCAGTAAGTAGTTGAACTGTATGTTTAAGCTTCAACAGATAATTTATTTGGCCTGTAATCCTATCTTTGTTTTTATATCTTAATATGCTGGACCTCCCAGCTAAATAAGGTAGTGGCTTTTCTTAACCAGAAGCAATTGTTTTTAACAAAACTCTGGAATATGTTCTTTAGCCTTCAAAGAAAAATGGATCTTAGTATAATATAATAAGTAATAATTTGGTCTCTTTAGGTGCTGAAGGCTTTTCACTTACTGTTTCTTAGAAGAGAGAGCTGATGAGAGCAGTAGTTTGAGAGTTGCCTTGTATGATATATTGTAGGCTCTTGTGGCCTGTTAAAGAGAAAAGATTTTTCAGAGTTATTTTAGGGCAGACTAAAGAAATGTTCCTAAGGGAGAAGTCCTAGGTCAAGGCCAAATGCCTAGATCTCCTCTCTAAGATGTCTCCTTATTAATTCTATTTCAATTAAAAGACTTCTTTTAGAGTTATTACTTGACATTTGGGAGTTTTGTAGGGAGTTCTTTGTTAGGAATGTAAAATTGACAATGGAATCAGAACTACTCATGTAGTTCTTTTTACTAGAAAATTGTATATAAATTATTATACTACAGGACAATTGTGACATTTAGGTATATTTAGCCACACATCATTTGTGATACCTGTACTCATCAGGTATGTAGTCTCCAAAAAAACCCACAAAACATTTTTGTCTCTTTATATTGAATAAGGGGTAGCATTGCTTTCACAAGCTGCAACAAGATTTCAGGGGCTTAGTATCATACTACATGTATAATCTTACAAATTCTTTCTCTTACTGTGTGAATAAATGTGTAGTTGTGGGAAGACGTGTTATGTGTTGCAACACTGTAAAGAGGAAATCCTCCACTGATGGAGGGTACCCGGAGCTTGCTTTATGTTTCGCTCTCCTGGAATGGGTTTTTGAGACAAAGCTGTTCCCTGGAGAGCACGAGCTGGTGTTGAACGGTACATTAACAAAGAGCGTCGCTGTGTGCTGCTGTAATCGCCTGTGCCAGTGGACTGTTCTTAAATGTAAACACAGATGTGTACACGCTCCTTCTCTACAAGACTATGAACATCTGTTGCTCCGGTCAGAAGCGGCGCTAGTTGCAAACTACAGGTTGAACGGCTGTACAAGACACCGAAAAGGTTTGAATTGCAGTAGAAGGTACCTCAGTTCAAAGTTGAAATTTCGACATCTAGGCGATTTTTTGTGTTGCTAATGCTCTCTAAACCGAGCAGGGGTAAGGTGAGCAGCACAGGAGGTTGCCGCGGGCGGGACGCGCCCACCGCCCCGGCGGCGTGTCCGGAGGCGGGAGAGCTGCGGGGCGGGAAGGAACAGCCGCGTTCGGCCACGTCACTGCTCGGGACACCTCTGGTGTTAAACAGCCTTTCTCCGGGCTGGGGCCAGCTCCTTCGGGAAAACCCACGCCGGCGTTTGCCCCTTTCGTGGCCGCGCTCACCAATGGCTCTGGCGGGCGCTGCCGACAGCGGGCGGAGCGGAGGCGGGCGGGTTTGAAAGGGAGGCGCCGGCTGCCATGTAAGCGCTGGCCGGGAGCGCCGCGGCCGGCGGGGCTGAGCTGGGAGCGGCCGGAGCTCCGGCCCGGCCCGCGGTGCCGCCCTCGCCCCGGGCATGGGAGCGGAGCGGGGTGGCCGGCGCGGAGCGGAGCTGCCGTGGGGGCGGCCCCCAGCGGGCCCCTGGCCCATGGCCTTCATCATGATGAAAAAGAAGAAGTTCAAGTTCCGTGTAGAGCTGGAGCTGGACGAGCTTTCCTCCGTGCCCTTCGTCAACGGCATCCTCTTCTGCAAGGTGCGGCTGCTGGACGGCGGCAGCTTCAGTGGGGAGTCCTCCCGGTAGGTGCCGCGGGGACTCGCAAGCCGGGGGGGCTGCCAGGGGTCCCCGTCCCAGGGGCTGCGCTCGAGTCCCCCCGAGAGCCAGGGCGGTCCAGCCGCCTTCTCGGCTCCCTCGGAGCGGGGCGAGCCCGCAGCGCGGGCGGGGGCCCAGGGAAGGAAGGGGGCGGCTGCCCCGGCGCTGCTGGCGGCCGCTCGCCTTTGCTCTCGGCCGAGGGGAAGCTCCCGTGGCACCGGCACCCTGGCTGTGCCCTCGGGCCGCCTGCTCCGCCAGCAACCGCGGCGGCAGAACCGAGGTGGGAGCACCTGTAGGCTCCTGGTCTGCGTGGCTGCTCGCTGCCTGAAGTTGTAACGTTGTACAATAAATAGAGAGGTTTTTTAAGGCTGTAAAATAATTATTGAGGCTCTTAAACACGGAGTAACGGACATGAATCCCAGACTGATGAGGGTTGTCCCAAAGGAAGGGGTCGCTTGTGCCATAATGCCTGGAGCTGTAATGCCTGCTGAACAGATGCATAACAGGAGGGCAGGAAATTTCTTGTTCCCAAGCCTTTAGTCTGAATTGCCCAATATGAATCTGAGTGGTGCAACCTTAGTGTTTCATTCTGTGGATATTTCTGTGGAGAGCTGTTCCATGGAAAAGTCCTCAATGATTCCTGTAAATATTCGTATGGGTTACTGACTTTGTCCACACTCAGTTGTGCAGTAAGCCAGATGCCTTTTTTGCTCTTTCTCTTCCTTCTGCTGTGTCTCAGCAGTAGAGCCACCATCTGCCATGGTAGTGGTTCCCCAATCCATTGGTAGTGATGGGTAAATAAAAGTGCTAGTGTGTGAATTTTTTCCAGGTACCAGGCAGAGGCAGAACCTTGTCAATATGAAGGGGTGTGCTGCGGCTTCAGGCCTGGGGAGGAGGAGACTCCCTTCCCATTACACTTGTTCATGTTGTATGGGTTATTTTATTACTTTAATATTATTATAAAGATTAGTTGGAAAATGTCTCACAGAATTCTGGGAGCAGACAGTAACAAATCTATGAATATTCAGTTATTTTCTTATTAAAATACTGCTGTTCCAGAGTTTTCTAAATTATCTGGGTTTTTTTTCTGTAAATAAGATTAATCAAGGAGAATAAAACATCAAAACAGAGCTTTGGCCTAGAACTTCCTTATTGAACCGTTCCATTATACTAGCATGTATAACTGAAGATTAATTCTTCTGTGTGGTTGCAGGGTGTTCAACTCAATAGTGTTCTGTTCTCATTCCATGTCTCCTTTCCTCAAGATTTTTCTTGTGAGTGACTTCTTCATGAGTAATAGATGATGATGGCAATGATGATTTCAGGCACTAATGTGCCATTATTGCTCCGCTCCAGCCCATACTGTCTTGAAGTCATTTTCACAGGCTGACATACATTTTCTGGACAGGATCTCTATTTTCAAGGGTTTGGTTTTAGTCCTTTTTGTCTTGCCTGTTTATGATGCTAAAATTAAAAGCTTGAAAGCCTACATGTATGTCTTTCTGAATGGTCTATTAAAGTAATATATGTGTGGTAGGAGGTAGTATGTGCAGTAGGAAATGTCAGTGGAGTTGTGATGATGTAAAAAATAGTGTTGATGTATTGTGTTGGAGTCAAAGTTTAGAAGTTCTTTCATTTTCTTTTTCTGATGTTATGGCTGAGGGTATAGAACATATGCTGGTGTATCGAAGTCCCTGTGAGTGTAACTCATTTCTGCTGGGCTGAGAACTGTCGAGGTATGCTGATAGGAAGGTAAAGAGTTCTTGTGCGGCGATCCTTCAGTGCCAATATAGGGAGTGCCTTTGCTCTTGGCTTAAGAATTAACAGATGAATTTTCACAGCAGTGATTCAGCAAAGGGCTGAATAAATAAGGAAGAAATTAAGTTAACACCAGAGTGGCAGCATTTCAAAACTTAGCAGTTGCAAACTTTTTCTAAGGGCCATCATCTTCTAGTTGTATGCATTTATGAGTTTCACTGTGAGCTGGTAGTTATGTTCCTAAAGCAGTAATCTTTATAGCCTTATAAAAAAAATAAATTGAAGAATTCCATTGTGTCTGAAAGTAATCTACAAACTCCTTTCAAAAAATTGTTAATACAGAGGGAAACTGTTTTCTTAATAGTTTTTTGTTATTGAGGTCTAGTAGTATAATTACATTCTCAAGTTTGTATCCATGCAAACCAATATTTTCCTGCCTCTTGCCTTAAAAAAAATCTAAAAACCACCTTAATACTATTAGCACTTTCTTCCCAAAACTTACCGAGAGTCATAACATAGGTTGGCAGTTGCCTTGGAATTAGGGCCCATATGTAGCAAGTCGTAATGAAAACAGATTCAAGTGATTGTCTTGTCAGTCCTGTGTAGATTCTGCTGTATGAATGATTAAAGCAGTGATCCTGCAAGCAATGTGATACCTACCTCATCCCTCTGATTGTCAAACTGAGATGAAAAGAAGACAGATAAAAGTTCAAGAAACTGCAAAATAGTTTTTTTCACTTCTCTGATCTTTGCTGGGAAAGAGCTGTCTAAGAAACATGTTATGGAGACATGGTCTGTGTTATTGGACACTTGTTTTGGTCCAGTTACTTTTCTGGCTGATGGAGATGAGTGCCTGAAGTGCACTGAAATTCTGTGACCAAGTGAAACCACCTTGTATAGTGCAGGACACAGCAATCTGGTTTGTGTATAAATAGCAACCACACCACTTGGTTTTGGTGTTTGCATGTAGTTTTTTATAACTCTAATTTGAAAACCTCTATTTGAAACATGCCTATACATATTTGTGAGTATTTACTGTAGGAAAAGAAAGCTCTGTATTATCATGCTAAATGCTTAATTACCTGACAAAATATTCAATTTTTAAAGTAAAAATCCCAAGTCTTTGTTCACAAAGCCTGGGACACATACATACATGTGTCCATAAAATGTTGTGCACATAATGTCTAATGCACCATGAAAGCATGGAAGATTATTTCAGGGAAGAAATTACACCTATGAATATTTTGAACAAAAAAAAGTACTACTTTGAGGTACTTCAAATAGACTTGACGAAATACTTCAGCATATTTATTCATGGCCATTCTAATGTATCCATAAATATAAAACAAGTATAGGCTCTCTGCAACTGCCCTCATTTTAACAGGCTGAAGAAATAATTGATGGGTCCCTAGAGTAGGAACTGCTCATAGGATGAGCTGCTGCTCAAGCAGCAGCAAATGAACAGATGGGTTATGAGGAAATCAAAGGAATTTTAGAAAGTAAAGGATCTTGAGCGTGTACTTTCAATACTGTACTGTATAGATTTAGGCTGCAGGAGCTGTAAGCCTGTTAGTTCCATTTTTAGCTTGGTTTCCAGCTGCACCCCACTCAAGGAAAGGCCTCGGTTGGTGTGTTTTTCTGCCTGCAGTCTTCAGTTTGGTTGTATCTCCCTGCCTTTCAAATCTGACTTCTGACAATTTAACTTCATTCTTTTACACAACAACATTCTAAACTAAGTTGATAATGATTGATATCTGTGACAGACAGAGATTTGGGATAGCCAAGAACTGTAAGTTTTTCATCAAAACATTTTATTTTCCAATAGATTTGAGGGATGTGGGGTTTTCTTTTATGTACAGTACACTCTTGAGTCCTGAGAGGTAGTGTTGGAGATCTGGCATTACTTGCATGAATATATCCTTATTCCCAATAGATCCAGGCTAGGGCATGTAATTGTCTTCTGTAGAAATTGATTTCTTACCTTCCAGATAATAAGTACTTCTTACCTCTAGTGATGCTTGAATACCTACTTCTTGACTGTTTAAAACTATACCATTTTTTGTGACTCCAGCAAAGTACATTTTCTGCTTCACTGGACTGTTCAAATTGCCTTTTAACCATTCTTTTCCCAATTGCTGGTATTGCATTTGAAAGGGAAATCATCTCCTGATAGTAACAGAACTCTGGTTTTAAATAATAATACTTATTAGAAAAATATACCTGTTATGTGGAATCACTGACCCTACCTCTCTAGTCTTCCTGCAGGACGGATTAATCCTGCTGACAGTCTTCAGAGCTGGATAATGCTACTTCCAATAGCTTTTTCAGATGTAACTGGATTTGTAGTTGGATAACCTGAAACGAAATTTTCAAGTGCTACAAGGAATCCTGCCTTGCAATTTTGTAGGCCCTCTTTTCAGATTCTCAAATGTCTACTTAAAGTTTTCTCAGTTGTGAAAAGACATTTGATTAAGCAGGTTTTAGACCCTGTGCTCTGTGGAGAGGAAAAGTTAAGAATGGGAAGTTCTCTATACAAACTGTAACTTTCGTTTTCTTTTCCAAAACGTCGTTTCTTTGTACCTTTTCAGCCTTTAATTAATAGTTACAGTAAAATGTGTTTAGTCAACTGATTTGGAGAATATGCTGGAGAAAGATGAAGGAATTAATGAAAGGAGTAAAAAATATAGAATTAGATCCGAAGAGGGTCCTCTTGGTCTACAGTATGAGAAAATAAAATGTTTTTATGTATTGCATGGGGTGTAACTGATTACTGCAGATATGAAAAAGGCTCAATCTTGCGAGACTTCTCTTACTGTAACTGTAAGTACTGGAAAGAAATACAACAGCTAACTTGACATGAAAAAATTCCTAATAAGAGATGCATAACAGACATCTGTTAAAGAGGGAGGGATGGTGGGGAAAAGCTCCCATGCTTAAGGTGCCTGCCTTGTGCAGAACAAACACCTTGGTTCAAAAGAGCTGGTGCGGGTTTGCTGGTTTGCTTTTTAAACTGGACCCCAGCACAGTACATGGACTACAGATTTTCCTGACCAACTTGCCATTTACAAGTGGTGTAGCACCTGATTTCCTTCCTATTTTAAGGATTAGTTCTATTCATGCAATAATTTTGGTGAAGGGAACTGCTACATCTCGCATAGTCCAACTGCCTGATCAAAGCAAGACTAACTTCAGTTAGATCAGGAAGCTCAGAGCTTTGTCCTGTTAGCTTTAGAAAATCTGTAAGAATGGAGATCACAGTTTTTGCAGGCAACCTGTCCTTCTGCTTCACGACTTTTATTGTGAATGTTTTCCCCTTTATTTTAAAGGAATTTCTTTTGTTACTGCCTCTTTTCTTTCCTCTGCTCCCCACTAAAAAATGTCTGGCTTCATCTTCTCTATAACTCAGCAGGGAAGGCCAAAGATGGCAATTAGATTTTCTTTCATCTCCTCTTGTAAGAATCTGTAAAAATGCCATGTACACAAATTCTCCTGCGAAGGGTCCTTCATCCCTCTCCTCCCAGACTCCAGACTATCATCTGATACCCCTTACACTTGCTTCAGTTTATCAGTGTCTGCCTTTTACTGAGAAGGCCCCTAAACCAGGCACACTCCTGCAGATACAATCTCACAAATGTTCAACAGAGGGGAACAATAACTTCCTTTGACTTGCTGACTATGGTCTTGCTAATGCAGTTTGCCCTTCACAGTTCCAATTCCCTTCTGCCTTCGCCTATAACCAGCAGTTTTTCATCCATGTAATAATGAGCTTATATATATTTTATAAGGAATTCTTGACATGAAATGTTGCTAAAGATATAACCTGTTTATTATAAGTAAAAACATGTGGCATAGAAAATGGTTGCTCTGTTTGAGTTTTGTGTGTAGTACTAGCAAATTAACTGGGGAGCTGTGCACTGTAAACAAGTGGAGCTCTGCAGGAAGAGCCAGCTCTTTGCTTACTGCTGAAATTTGTGAAACATTGAAGCCCTGTTTGTAAATGACTGGTTTTGTTCAGGTTTTTAGCAATGCTTAGGAAAAATGTTTTTGTTGGAGAAAATGCATCATCTTATTTGCCTCAGACAGGGGAGAAAGAGTATTAAAGGAAAAGTAAACGATTTCTTCCCGAATAGAAGAAACACATGAAAGCTTTGCATAAGCTATTGCTACAGTGTATACTTTGGAGCTCTTGCTCTGAGCTCTAAATTTAAGTGATGCACCTTCCTATATGAAGACTAAATTTTGCATTTTGTTATTGCATAACTTAACAATTTAAACTGTATCTTAGTATTGCTCTGGGAGCCCGTTGCATGGGTACCTGTATCATTTCCTCAACTTTGACACTGAATTTTACATGGAAGTGGATTTGGGGTAAGGGGCTGCAAGAGGGTATTTTGTTGCGTGCCAAACCATTAGGTCTTCCCCAGTATAATACCTTTTTAGTATTAATGATACTCAAGGAGAGGTTGAATCTTAGTGTGCAGTACTCGAACCACTGAGGCCATTGAAAGTGTGGCCAGCAAACTGTTAATTGCAGGTTACTGCCTTAATTCCTGTAAGGTGGGATCATGACACTGGCCTTTGTTAGGTGTTCCTTCTCTCTGCAGAAGAAACATGTTAGAGAGAAAATACCTGTATGAATGGGGTATTGTTTACATTAAAAGACTATTTGCTACACCAAAAATAACTGTTACTCCACTTCACTGAACACTGTGTTTGTATTAGAAGGACAGAGCTAACTCAGCCAAGGGTCAATCAAAGGAAGCTTTAGGTGATGAAAGTTTATATGCAAACCCACAAATGAGCACAGTAAACAGCAGCAAGGAGGGTGGAGGGCCTAAAATAATACCCTGTCCCAGCTATTCCCAGTCCTGTCACAAGAGCCATCTGCCCATGAAGGTCCATCTACATAAACCCAGGGACACAGAGGAAGGTGGGGTGGGGAACTGAAATTATGGGCTTAGACAAAAGGACACCCTGTCCAGGCTGCTCCTAGAGGTGTCCCAGGAGACCCTCAGCCCCATTGTCCAGGCAGGAAATCCATCATGTCAAACTAGCACTGAAGCAACTTTTGGACTGAAGGGAGTTGTTGCATATGAGACACATCATGGGATACAAAGGAAGAGGCTTATTATGGGACATTTTGGGGAGGAACTAAATGTGGAGGAAGAGATGAGTTTAGGTGATTTGAGGAGGAACAAATGTGGGAAAAACAGGGACTTAAGGGGATAAAAGGGCCAGTTGGATGCAAATAGTTTGCTGGTTGGTATATTTGTCTAATCTGTTTCTAATCAGTACTGTATGTTGTATCTTCATACTGAACTACATTCTTACTCCTTCCTCGGGGAAGGGCTCTTCTGTTCAATGTGTATGGGAGTGTGGGGGTCTGAGTACCAGCAACTGGAGTCAAGGTTTGCATCACAGGTCTGGGTGTCTGTGGTGCCAGCAAGACAGGAGAGACCTGCATGAGCAGACTCAAGCACCAGCCATGGGAGTGGGACTGTGGGTCACATGGGCTGTGTGTCCCTTGTGCCAGCAGCTGGCCTGGGATCATGGGACAGGGCATTTGAGTGCCAGCAACTGGAGAGTCCAGAGGAGTTAAACCAAATGCCAGCCCCTGGGGTGGGACCAGGAGTCAGAGATGTGCCTGCCTGTGGAGCAGTGCAGGTGTTGAGTATGCAAATGCCATCAGGGATCATGCTGGACTAGCGTGGTCAGAGCTCTGTGGTGCTCAGCCAGAGAGGGGAGTGGGCTGAGGCTTTGGGTGCTCTGTGTGCCTGTGGGGCCAGCTGTGGGTGCTGGCTGGGGTGCCTGTCGGGAATGCCTCTTCAGCCTCGCTGCTGGTTGGATTGGTGGAGTGCAGCTGCAGCTGCCTCACTTCTCTCCGGCCAGCTTATCAACATGATATATTTTTTCCTTGTTTACAGCTGAAATCTTGCATTTGAAATTTAGTCCATGTGGAATTGTCCTTCTAAAGAAAAAAATTATTTGTTAAACTGATGGTAACTTAAACTATACTTTGGAATCACTTTATCTTACAATACCTGTTTATTGAATTATTCTTGGTTACATATTACTGACAACATTCATTAAGTCACACCAAAGCACTACAACCCAGTATGTATCTGAATGCATCTTAGTAACCAAGATACATTTTGATCAAGAAAACAACGAGTTTTGCTTTGCATGTGGTGAAGTGTCTGGAGACTCATAGGAAGCTGACTCAGAGTGGAAAGCTTTCCCCAGCAAAGCTCTCCCCAGAGCACCATTGCCAAGAAGTTATCTGGGTTCGTTTCCATAGCAGCCAATCAATACAGCTGTTTATTTTCTAAGCCTCGTACTTCAACTAAGAATCTTATAAACTCAGATGTTACTGTTTAAGTTAAATGTTTTGATTATTTGACTTTTTCTTTTTTGTCAGCATGATGGGAGTAACTAGCTGTTACTCCTCTTTACTAAAAAAATACCTTAAGTATGGTGAATTTTTCTTTTATATAACAGAATTAGAACGGTTCAGTGTGAGTGGAGGCAGTTGGTTTGATTTGGGTTTTGGTTTGTGTACAAATGTTTCAAGCATCTTATGATCTATGTGCCAGTGAAAGAAACTAATGATACTTTTTTGAAATCCTTATGAGAAGGAAGGGGTATTCCTGGTTTTAATTATTTTTAGAAGAATTAGTGTGTCAGTGTCTACAACTGAGGCCTTTTTACTGTTGCTTTTACTTTCTCATTTGTAAGAAAACTTTTAATACTGATCTCTCCTATTTAATGTTTATTAAATTATTTGCCTGAATAAATCCTGACCTGTGTTACAAGTGGATTGAGTCTTCCAAAATTGTAGTTTTCACGCTGCCTTCCTTACTTGAGCAATTACATCCATCTAGTAGTGTTGGTGTGTTGAAATAAATTCAAAATCCTTAGAGGTTTTAAAGAATCCTTACATTTCTCAAGCAGATGTTATTTACATTTTTCTTGCGTTTACAAGCAAAAATGCATTTAATGTTTACTATATTGTCATTTTCTACAATCTTAGTGATATCTGGAACACTGTATAACTGGAGAATGTGCAGCTGCTTTGACTTTGCTCCAGAGACAGAAGGCTGTTAAGAAGGAGCAACGTAACCTGAGCCACAATACTGAGGTGTACAAAGATATTGGCACATTATTTTGACCTTGTGAATTTAGAGAAACATTTTATTGGTGGGGAAAAAAGTATCATTGCCTACTAACTGCAAATGTTACAAAAGTAAAAAAAACTACAAGAACATAGCAAAATGATGAATAGCAGAAGTGATGCTGTGGTTGGTAGTCCCACGGTGTCCTGGGTGATAAAGGAAGGGTGGTGAGGGTGATGATGACTACTGTCTTACTTGCATGATGAACAGATGCTGTGAGAAACGATTTTTCTGACCTTTATGGATGACAACTGAACACTTTCAGTCTAGTAGCACTGCTATGTTACAAATGTTAGCAGTTATCAAATATCCCTTTAAGGTTGTATTTTACTTGATGACTTCTTGCTTGAGCCTGTTTCAGTAGAGGATATAACTGTTTGTAATTTCCCTTTTTTGAATTCTGGTTCTTTTTTTTGGTATTTAAGTAACTGACATGATGGCAATTAGGGATTACACACACACACACACGCGCGCCCCGCCCCCCCAAAGTACAGGAAAATTTGCAGAGAGCATGTTCCTTTTAGGTCACATGCTTGACTGTGACTCAGTGTGGTATCATCAGAATCTGTTAGTTTGTTGTGGTCGTTAAACTGTCTCATTTTTGGCAGGCTGGTTTACTCCTACCTTAGGAAGTCCCAGTGCCAGTGAGCACTGTAGCTGGCTGTCTCACCAGCACAGCACAAGGAGCTTTTGTGAGGGCCCTGCAATTCTCCATCTTTCCATAGCCTCGATGAACTGACTCCAGCTTATGTAGAACCATAGAATTTTGTCTGATAAAGACATCAAACTGGATCTTCAATAATAAGCTACTGTAAGAAGTTAATATAAAACACAGGAATGTATGTGTTAGAGAAATGGAAGGGAAAAGAAGGACAAGTATCACTTTAATATGTGAAGACTGTACTTGAATTATTAGAGTGGTAGAAGAAATTCTGTTTTGTCCACAGGTCCAAGTTCAGACACCAGGGGCTAGAAAAGAGATTTTGATCACTGAGTCAGGTCACTCAGAATTGCAGTCCTTATGTCCCCTGTCAGTGACAAACTGTCCAACCTTGTCATAAAATAGATTTTTTTTGCTTCTTCTCTTATTTGAAGGCTGTTCTAAAAACTTTCTCTGTGACTTGAGACCTTTTAACTTTCAGTTTTAAGTAGGTGTTTTGTTACACTTTATTTTGGTCACAACCACTTTTCATTTGACTTATTTATTTGGTCTCTCAAGTGTTTGAATCACCAGTGCATCTTCATCATATGTAATTTCTTCTTACAAGATACAGTAGTTTTCCTGTATCTGTTTATTTTGGAGTCTGTTTTTGCTCAGTTACCCCAAATGTGTTCTGCCTGAGCCTTATAAAATGACATTAATATAGCTGAAAGCATCCTACATTTTGGCCTTTTTCTCAGCTGCATCACACTGGCAGGCTGCTACCCTCCTGTGAAGAACAAATCTGTTCAGATATGTCATTTTCCTCTCAAATGGCAAGCTCCCAGTATGTAGCTGGAATTCTTGTTTGCCCCAAGTGCATTACTTTGTGTCTAGTTATTGCAGATCATGTCTTTTCTACTTTCCCAAGCCTCAAATTTATCTAGTTCTGCTTGTATGATGCTCCCTTTCTCTGTATTAAAAACTACTTGTCAAAGATGGTATCTTGAGCACATTGCAAAGCTCAGTGGCTTGGAAAACAGCGCCTGGGAGCCAATGTTCAGCAAAACTTCACTCTCCTGAGGCAAACTGGAGAAATTAGTGTCATTCATTGGCAAAAACACATGACTTGCATTTTTCTGGAGGTCTAATATTGTGTTCAAGGTTTGCAACACTTACTAGCCATGTTACACAAAGAGAAGAAGGGAGGAGTAGTATTATTCAGGCTTTGGAACAGAATTTACATGAAGTGACCATCCTACAAACAGTGGAACCAGTGTTTGTTCTTGAGCTGTTTTACTGCAGTTTATGGTTCTGAATGTATATGCAACTAATACCAAGCACATGCTCTCTATTTGCAGGGAGGTTGTGCAAGCAAATTGTGTCCGCTGGAAGAAAAAGTTCTTATTTACGTGCAAAATCAGTGCCAGTGCCACAACAGGGATCCTGGATACTTGCACTTGCAGGGTGTCTGTGCGGAAGGTAAGTAGCTCTTCTCCCCTTCTCTCTTATTTCCCTGCTCTTTCTTCACTAGTTTTAAGTTTGGAATGTCCAATAAATTTCATATAAAACAAGCTTTAGCTGCAACCATATCAGATATTCCTTTTGTCAAAATTGTGTAGTAATCTTGTTAATTACCTTAGTTTGATTAATTCATGGGGGTTTACGTTCTTATTGAAAAGAACACTTTTTCCAGCAGAGCACCAAAGGAATCCTTCATCAGTGTTTATAAAGTTAGCCCTTGACTGATACTTCTAGCAAGCAGCAGTAAACTTAGAAACCTTGAATTGTGCTAAGTACCAGAATTTTGTACACAGCACGTCCTACCTTTGAGGCCAGACCTTGCAAGAGCCAAATGTTCTTCCCCCTCTGGATGCGAGTCTCCTGCTAGCCTGCTGCAAAGGCATTAGGAATAACAAGTTCTAAGTGACAGGGGGACAGTCTAGCATGTGTGGTGAGATATTTCAAAACAAAATCCTGAGTCAATATCTTTAATGGCTTAATGGCATGTCTTTTTGTCTTTTTTCCTAGGAATTAAAAGGAGGAAAGGCATATGCAAAGGTAAATTGACATGTAGCTAATTTTGCCTTTTCTTTCTTGTCATTTTATGCCCTTTTAAAGTAATTCCAGAATAGTACTCTAATAACCATCATTTCATTATGTGAATTATAGTGACACACTCTTCTGCATGTGTTAACATGGAAAAATAAAGAAAACTCTCCTCATAACCTTTATCTTTTGGCATTTTACACTTTTAACTGAAAACAGAACTCTGCTGGCTGACATTCAAAGTTAGTTTTCTGCATTTTGGCCACTCTTTGGGTATCCTTATTCTTATGTGAGAGAAACTCTGTTGAGTGGTACTCAATATGGGATGCTGCAAGTACTTTCATTTAGTCATGTGCTTACTACTAACTGTGTTTTTTATCTCTTAACAGCTGGGATTTGCAGATCTAAATCTAGCAGAGTTTGCTGGATCAGGAAATACCACTCGTCGCTGTTTACTGGAAGGCTATGATACCAAAAATACAAGACAAGACAACTCCATTCTCAAAGTAATTTGTTTACTTTGTCATATTTAAAGTAATAAAGCAGAGGACAAGTGGTATTATTAAGCACTTAAAGAAATTTAAAACTTATTTGCCGAACCTCTTTCTAGAAAGAAAGCTATTTAAAGTAAAACCAAAAACATTGTTTAGAGACAATCATTAAAATCCATGCAGTCAAAACCCAAATTTATCCTACTCTTTGAAATGGGGCTGAATAGCTAAAAGAAAAGCTTTCAAAAGGTATTCTAACAGGAGCTGAAAAATTAACAAGTTAATACATTGTATCTTTAAGACTGGGCAACTTCCTGTGCATCTTTCTGAGGGTGAATCTATTAACTGCCTTATAATAAATGGCTCATAAGTGAGAGTCACCTCCATGACTTCTGGGACTTTGCCATTTTCTATTTAATAGTAATCTATATAACAGTTGGCAAGTATAACTCAGTGACATGACCACGTATGTGTTACAGACCAATTCAATTTTCTTTTCTCATGATGGGTTTTGTTTTTTTTAACCTGTAGGTTTTGATCAACATGCAGCTGATGTCTGGAGACCCATGCTTTAAAACGTAAGTTTGTAAAAAATGTAAAAAACACTTAAGGAAACTGTTCCTGCATCAACCTCATATAAATACACTTGATGTAGGGTGACCTGACTCAGTTGTGTTTGGAAAATGTACCTTTTATTCACAAGTCTCAGATGATTTTAAAAGATTCGTTTGGTGAAAAAAAAAACCACAGAAGTGTGAAATGACTTAGCACAAGAGAAAGCACTTACAGATATTTAGTTAGGAAAGACATTATGCAACCAAGTAAAATATGTAAGAGGCAACATGTGAGGGGGGAGGTAGCCAGGAAAATACCCTGCTATATATTGTAGATCCTTGGCCTCATTGTCCCTAATCTGTAGTCTGAGAAACACAATAGTTTTGCACCCGTCTATCTTAGGTGATTCACCATAGGAACTCTTCAATGTCCCCTTGCAGGACTCTAGAGGATTATAGGATCTCATCTTGTGCTTACTGAATAAATAGCAGGGAGGGTATTATCTGAATTGGTTTGTTGGGCAAAACTTTTCTGTATCCCTAGTTATTTAGCACCTCTTTTACTTTCGAGTCAGACCTATGAACAACTACATCAATGGTACTGATAAACAATTTCTCAAAGGCAACTGCTCATTAATCTTGTGTACTAACAAAACAATATATTTGGGGTTTACTGGTTAGTACTGAAAGAGTTGAAATTTGCACCCAAATAGCTTTCTGGCTCCCTAGGAAAAATTCTCTAACTTAAGTTATTCAGACTTGGCATTTTCTTTATACTGGTGATATAACCATTTCCTGGAACATAAACTTTCAACACAAACAGAACAAAAAATTTATCTAATCCAGATGTCCTTTGTAGAAGGAAAAATAAAACTTAAAACAGTTTCACAACCTGGAATCAGCTACATATTTTATGAAGAGGCCTAGAAGCCTTGATGTTTGATCTGGGATGGCATCCCTGAAAGTGTTCAGATCTTGCTTTCCAAAGTGTGTTAGGCAGTTAAGTCACCCAAACACTGTTTTTCCAGTAGTGCTGTTTTTTCTTTCTTTTACTTTCAAACATAACATAAGAGGGGATATGTTACTGTACATAAAGACAGTGACTAATTTATTGAATATGTCAAATCTAAAAATGTCAACAAGTATCATTTGTATGCAGACCAACAGTCTGCTTCCAAAGTAGAAAATAACAAAGCATTAAAAAAAGTAGGTAACATCTTGAAATGTATTTTGGCTGTACTGCTTGCAAGAGAAGATTGCTTTCATTTTGTCATTTTATTACTAGTCTCTTTTGCACTACCCCAACAAAAACTTAGAGGTTTATTAATTTTAATAAAATATCTCTGTCTCTCGGTGTTAGCTCAAACAAGCATGTAAACTTAATTAAAAGCTTTTTAATATTGAACCAAAATTTAAATTAGGTTATACATTATGGGTTTTTTTATTTTGTGGGAAGTAAAATTTAGAGGGGGATACGTGGAAATGGTGCCATAGGCACTTTTGTTAGGAGTGGGAGGGTTATCAGCCCAGAATCTGCTCCTGTGCTGTGACAGACATGAAACAAAGCCAGGAGTACTTCACACCATACAAGCCAACTTGGCCAACTGTCACTGTGCACGTTTGGGTTTCTTTCAACTTACCATCTTGTCATGTATTCCATGAAGTACTGAATTACATATATTCTTAGCAAGTAAACTATCCCGTGATTCATATCCTTAAAAAATAAATAAGAGCTTCAAAATAAAGACATACCACTCCACCAATCATAAAAAAAAAAAAAGGAAAAGCCCATCCCAGCATCCCCAGAAGCCTGAGGGGCCAAGGGTTGAGCAGAAGGATTCCATGAAGTGTCCTTAAGCTCAATAGCAAAAGCTTCTTGGGTTTTTTCTTTTTCAACAGGGCACTAGGCAGCATGTTTCCAGAAAAGAATTGCAGGGCTATTAATTTAATGCTCAGTATGAATTATACCAAGTTATTTGAAAGGAGAACTATGTGCTAATCAATTTGGATGGACTACAAGAACAGTACAGCAAATCTGAACAACCTTCTTGTTACAGGCCTCCTTCCACAGCAACATCTATAGCAATTGCAGGAGAATCAGAATCTTTGCATGAAGACAGGAAAGGTGGAGAAAACTTAAAAGTAGCACACCTGGGTATAGCAGGTAAAGAATCATGCTCTTAATTTCTCAATGCTTTTATAACTGGCCTCATGGTTTTGAGATGTACAAAATACTCCAGATCTTACAGGGATGCTGACAGTTGGCCCACAAAGGAACCTTCTTACATGGCTTATTATTTTCTATTCCAAACACAGCTTAACCACAGTTAATTATTCAGACAGAAAACATCTGGCACAACATTCCACTATGATACTAGAGAAAAGCATGGTCATCTCTTTAATGTTGAGACTGTAGACTAATCTAGAACTATGTTTCATACAAATACTTCTAACTCTGGTTACTCTGTTTTACTCAGACACCTATTATGATTTTTTTAATGGAATGCATGTTCATTAACATACATGGTATTTTTTGCAGCACTTGAATGTCCAAAAGGTTTGTAGAAAACCAGTGTCAAGTCTCTTATCCCTGTAGGAAATTTGACTTGTGAATCTAATCAAGATTACAGGCAAAGCAGTAATAAGATGACTTTAGGAACACTATCTGCCTTGCACATGTTGCAGATATCCCATCGAAGAGTGCCTCAGTCCCAGATGAACTTGGTGCATGTGGACATTCCAGAACATCAAGCTATGCAAGTCAGCAATCAAAACTGTCAGGTAGCTGTTAATTTTGTTATAAGTTGTTGGGAGTTATTTACTTTCACAAGTTTAAACAGTAGAAAATAAACATACTTTGTTTTAAAAAGGGTTTGAAGTTGAAAGCTTTTTCCTAGGAGTTACAGGTGTGGCAAGGGTCATATTTTTTCCCCTCGTAAAATCACAATGAATTATCTATTCTGATGCAAAAGAGCTTTTTGCCTTTGCTCCCTCCAACTAAGATATCTGAATGAGATTTTTATGTCTTCTGTGTGTAAAAAAACCTGCAAATTGAGACATAGCTCTAAAAGCTGATGGGGATGATATCCATCATGGTATTTGTTAAGAAGTCAGAGTTATTTAGAAGAAAAAGAAAATGGCATGTGTTAGAATACAAAACCTGAAGTCAACTGCCTAGTTGATGTATACATATACATTCATAGGCTTTTTAAGTCTCTTGATAAGAAGACAGAACACAAATTCTGCTTTCAGGATGGATCTTGGCTGTCAAGAACATACTTAACCCAACTCTCCTGCATTTTCCCATCAGGATATAGCACATGTCACTCTAGATCATCCAGCCTGTCTGAACTCTGCCACAGGAGAAACACCTCGGTGGGCAGTACCTCGGTGGGGAGCACCTCAACAGGAACTGGAAGTATTCTAGAGCCATGTGAGGAGACTGAGCCAAAAGCAACTGAAGCTAATATTGACACATCTACTGAAGATGTGCCATCAGAAAAACAATGCAGGTACACTTAACCCAAAGGCCTTAGCTAGCAGATGTAAAATACAAATTATTATATAATTTCTAAGAGCTCTAAATGTATTTATTTTTACAGGCATCCTGTAAAGCAAGACTCTGTGGAGTCACAGCTGAAGAGGGTTGATGCTACCAGAGTTGATGCTGATGATATAGTTGAAAAAATACTCCAGAGCCAAGACTTCAGTTTAGACTCAAGTGCAGAAGGTATGGAGATAAATAGGGAAGCTTAGGGAAAAATTATTTACACTACAGGCCTTAGGAAAAAACTCTCTTCATAGTCCTTGTTGCTTGTAATCATAAGGACTGTGCACACAGATTACTACATTTTCTGCTTCACCCTGTCTCCCAGAAGTTGAAAATACCCTTACATGACTCAGTGAACTTTCCCAAGTAACCACTTTAAGCCTTAAAAAAGCAGCTGCAAATCTACAACAAAGATAGTTCCTCCAACCTACACCATGTGAAATCTGATTCTTCATTACTTAAAATATTTGTATTTGAAAGTATCAGCTACAAAATGCTAGTAGATTCAAAAGTACTTAGTTTTAGCTATGGCAACATTAAAGAAAGCTAACATATTTTAATTCACTTGCCTTTTTAGAAGAAGGTTTAAGATTATTTGTGGGCCCTGGTGGAAGCACTTCTTTTGGAAGCCATCATCTACCTAACAGGTATGTAGCCTGAACAACTTTGCTTATCTACAAACTGAGCACACCAATGTTTATCTCTGATCACATGTATGAGTATAGAACACACTACTGTTGTATAGCCCAGAGCTTGCTCTATTAGTTTTTTACATAGTATTGCCATTTCCCATGGAAAACCCACTAGTCTGTCATGTGGGGGATGAGAGAATTTTGGTTTTTACAATGTATGAAGAAAAGACTGGAACATTTCTTTCTTGTATCCTAATATAAGATGACTTGCTTAGTGTTTTTTTAGGTAGGCTTATCTGTTTATGTATAAAGTTATATTAAAAGTAATAGCTGCATATGGTATAGCTGTGGGGAGTGGTATCCTAAAGGTGATGTTTAAGAAACTACAGAGAATTCAAACAGTAACTTCTTTTTTCAGCAACATTACTCTTTTTTTCTCTATTTTGACTTCAGTGTAACACAGAACTCTTTAATGCATTAAACTGTAGGTGACTCATTGGCAGGGTAATAATCCCCCTCCTTCACATTTAGCTGTTTGGTTGGGGGGCTGGTGGTGGGGGTTTTCTTGGTGGGGTGTTGGTTGATTGGGTTGTTTAAACAATAAAATTGCTGTTTAGCTTTCATTTAAACTGACATTGAGCTAACTTCTTTCAAAACTTGTTTCCAACTTTCAGAGCAGGATCTGGAGCGTATGAGCAGGTGGTGATAAAACGCTAAACCACAATGACAAACAAGAGGAAACCTGGATTGATACTTCTGGTTTTGTTTGCTCTGTTGCAAGAGTTGAGAAACACAATGAACTCAATGTGATTTTTTTCTGAAAAGGAATGGAATGCCTCTTGCTCAGAGAGCAGCATCTTCTGTGCTATGAAGGCAATGTTTACCTATGTATACCTTGTGAGAGCACTTGGACTGTTTTTGTAAGCTCCTGTCTGGTGTTAGTGGGATTCTTTTAATTTGTGTGGAACATTTTCAGAAGCATGATGAAGTGAGTCCCATTTCAGTATTTTATACAAGGGATCACTTGTGGTGATGTACTTATTTCATAACTTCCATTCTAATGAAGCGTCTGAAAGTTGGTCTTAAATGCACCTTAAGTAATTACTCAATTTGATCCTACCTACCATTTTAGTCTTGTAGCAGCTAATTACCTCTATCAAGTCAGTCATTATCAAGCCAGTTATGGCCCAGCTACGTTTTAACATAACCAAAACCTTAAGAGTACCGAGCACAACTTCGCTGTAAGGTGTAACAGCAAAGATGAACTTCACAAGCATTTAAAAAAAAAACTAAATACATCTGAACCACCCAGAAATCAGTTGTGTAACTGTAAATCAAGACCACAGGTTTAAAAGCATTGTGACATGTTCTTTGTTCAGGCAATAAAAAAGAGGGATTCCACATCAAAACACTAAGGCACAGAAGTGTATTTTCAAGAAAGCTGGCTTTATTGTTAAATTTGGAGGACAAATTGCTCCCACAGCAACTCACTCCAACAATGCATGAACCTTAAGAATCAATGGGATGGTACTGTTTACAAACCTAGTCACTAGTTTACTACCACTGATTTTTTTTGTTATTGTAGCTTAATCCTTCACAGTTAGTGCTTTGCTGATGTTTTGATTGTGCCTTGCAGGACTGGGGACGTACAGGGAGATCAAACAATTTACTAAGAATTTAAGCTTTAAAACTAGGTAAACTGCTATACTATTATTAATATAACTCAAGAAGCACTTTACTGTAGACGTACTCTGCACTCTGAAAAAGTTTTAGTGTGCAAATCTTTGTTGAAACCTTCTTCCTCCGCTCTGTCCACTGTTCCATTGAAGTCAATGTACTGTATTTAAATTTGCACAAGTCATGATTTGCCTGACAGGCAAGAAAGATCTCTTTAAATTTGCATTGAGAATATGGAAGAATCCATTTTGAAAGGAATATTTTAGGTGAGGTTTAAGTAATTGTAAGCTGCAAATTACTCTAATTTTGTTATGTTTAGAGGTACTGTTTATCACTAAGACTTGGAATAAATAAAAATAATGTGGCCACTTTTGAAAGCTCAAAATGCTTCAAATTCTACTCAGAGTGATGTTTGACACCTTTTTATTAAAGTAGAAGTAGGCTATATTTAATAGGTTAAATTAGGAAAAGCTGACTGTTTTCTAAAAATCCATAGCAGAATTATTAAACTAATTTTTATTTGTATTTTTAAGGAAATTTCAGATTGTAAAGCTTGAGTACTGTTATTGAATATGATGAATATGAGCTATTTCTCAGTTTTGGTACTTAAATACTTTTATTTCCTACTGTTAATTATGATCTCTTGGAAGTGTTTAATTAGGTAAAAGAATTAATACGAAGATTCTATTTTAGCTGCTGTTACTAGAAGGTGTGTGGTATTATCCATTTCTGTTCTCCACAGGAATTTTAAACAGAAACTACTAAACTGCCAGTATACAACTATCTCTTAGAACATTACAGTGTCCTTTCCTGTTACATAACTAACTCGTATCAAAAAAAATCCCACTGCAAGTGAACAATGCAAGCAATTTGAGTACATTATTTGCTTCCTGTACCCTTGAACACGGCTGCACTTGTTGACAAATCTGTTAAAACAATTAGTAGCTAGATGGCAGATCACTGCAGTTTACTAGAAAAACTACACATAGATTGAGGAAAACAGGCTTTTAGAAAACATTGTACAGCTATGTGTGTAATTCTCAAGGGAATTTCCATAGCCCAGATTTGTGTTTTAGGTTAGAAGACACAGCTTATTGTCATAGATTAGATATTTTGTTTACTTGAAACAATTCTTTTCTTGCTTAAGCAGATCTTTTAGGGAAGTTGACATGGAAACTCACCTTTTAATAAAACTGTATTCTAGTAATTTATTCTTTTGACTTGAGTGACTCTTCATGAAGTGATTCTCCAATTGTGCATATTTTAAGTGGAACATAACCTTCATATTTAGATGTTGTATTTTCCTATTTGTAAACTGTGTTATAAGAATACTGGAGACTTCCATATAGTAAACTGTTAGGGATATATTGGTGGGTTATGGGGTTTTTAAACTGTATTTAAATGCAAATCTGGCATTCAATAAACTGATGTCTTCAGCTTGGAATCTGTTCCTAAACAATTACGTCTCTTTTTTTTTTTTTAAGGCAAAAATTTACAAACTGAAATGGAAGTGTGTCTTCAGTTTTTCTACTCTCTTCCACCTTTACCTCTGTAAATTAAACTCCCTCTCCAGTCCATGAAGTATTTAATGGCATCATTACTAGTACAGTTATTTATCTGCCTCTTGGACAGGAAAGGTAATATGTCAGTCTTATACAAAGGAAAAATCAGTTTAACATGGGAAGATATTGGTAGGTTAATTTATTGGGCAGCCTCCACAACTACCAATACTTGGGGAAAGTCCCTGCTCCCCTTGCAAATGACAATTCATCCTCCTTAGTCAAGTGTAAAGATCTATTGAAAGTTTTCATACAGTTTCTGTAAGCCTATGGATCACCTCATTTTTTCAAAACAGTAACTAGTCTGTATTTATTTTCATCAATGCATTCAAAATAACCAAACTTTCTGGTACTCCACTGAGTATCTGTTCTTACATTAAGAACAATATCTAGATTAGTGAAATTTGAAGCTAACTACAGTACAAACTATTTGGCACTCAGATCAATTCAGTAACCAACCAATTGCAGAGTAAGCATTAAGAGAATTAATTGTACCATGTGTAACCAACTTCTTTTGTTCTTGTTTTTTTCATCAACTTTTTTTTTCCAAAAACAGAACAGTCAGAGATGTCAGTTTCATATTTGAATCTGGAAGAACATTTGGTTTTCATCTAGGCTGAGTGTGCGCTCATCTTGAACAAGGCATCTATAAATTTTATTCTAATAAGGAAAATCTTGCCTTAATGCTATGTCTGACTCACATTCATCAGCACAAAACATAATTTGAGTTATCAACTATCTTTGGAGCTAACACGAGACTATGAAAAACAATCTAGCAATGATAGCTATAAGTAAATAGAAAGCAAACAAATACTTAATTTTCTTCCTGGGAATTAATTATTTCTTTTTAGCCCCTGATACTCTACATGAAACCCCCATGAGTTCCTGCTATCATTGTCAGGATCACTCATTTTCACTCCATGAGAGAGGTGCTGGCAGATAAACACCACTGATGGGAGGTTTAGAGGAGATTGTGTGGTTCTGGTTAGCATACAGAGCACACCATCTGACAGCTACTGAAAAACACTTCAATTACTTTAACTCAACTTTGTATAAGAAATCTGTGATCTAATCCTCCTCATTTTCATATTCAGTATTGAACACCACAGCAGAACCATCACTGCTCAGTGTGACCTTGCCAGCAATGAGTTTGCACAACTTCTCAAAGGTACCACAAAGTCGATTCACTTTGGGAAAAGAAAAGATTGTCACAAGAGGTATATAGACCTCATTTCCTTTGACAAATGGTTCCATGGTTTGATCAACAACCAGTTTTCTGAGATAGTCTGAAAAATAGTCCACTGAAGGCTGAAATCTGGATTCTCTCTCAGGATCATCATCATACTCCTCGTGTTTTGACATTAAATGGTGCTTAATATTTTGGGCTACGAAAATAACTTCATTGACAACTGCATTCTGCAAGAACTTCTCATCTTTCAGGCTTGGATACACTGCTTTGAAGACCTTTACAACATATAAGAGCATATAAAATGTTTATCACTATCACAGCCTCAGAGTTTAATATTTGCTGTCAAAAAAACTTCTAAAATGTGAATTTTTTTGTTCAATCCTGTTTTGCTTATTAAACATTTACAGATAGCAAAAATGAGGCAATAGGAGTTGATTTTATGTATTACAGCTACAATGGCAGTTAACAGAATTTAAAAAAATAACAAAACCACAAACTTATACCTGCAAGCTACACTCATAGAACAGGAAAGGTGAAGCCCTGCCAATTCTTTATTCTCTTTAATAATTATCTTCTCACATTACTCATGAGGCAGCTTTGGTGACACCTTCACAGCTTATGGGGATTCTAAACTACTTCTGAACTGTCATCTGGAAACCAGGACTAGAGCATGTCACTCATTCTGTTTTCAGAATAAAACATTAAATATGCTCTCACAGCTGCAGGGAATGCTAAAAATAAATTGTGACATCAAAATCTGTGAACTTGTGTGTACTGAGTTATACTGCAAGGCAATTAAGGAAACTAGGCAGACAAACTCATTCCCACCAGCTCACTGGGAAGGGCCCTATACCTACACAGTACCAATGAAGTTCCACTGTTTGTAATGATTTCCTACTTTCCAATTACATTCCCATAAATCAGTTACATAATAAAAATTAGTTTGATAAGAAACACATGAGATTAACACACTTGTTAAAACTCCTCTCCTTAATGACCCTTTAACAGGAGATAATGAAAGCAATTTCTAGTACACATCTGTCACCCAGACATATTTCCATGTTTGTTTAGCATTACAGAGCACTTCATGATTCTGTTAATGGCAGGAGATGACAGGTGACATTTCACACGTGTAGAAATTTCAAAAACAGAAATTTTAACTGTTTTAGTAACTTGGAAACTGTAAAAGATATAGCCATAATGTCACTTCATGTTTCAGTTTAGGTCACAAGTCATTTGGAGATACACATACATTTTTACACAAAGAAATATTAGAATATTTTCACTGAAACAAGTAAGGCCTCATAAAACTGAAAAAAACACCCTAACATATTTATTTTTGCATTATTACTTCATGTCATCTCTTAAATTTTTTTTATTTATATACCACATAGCATTTAGCTAGAACTGCTTCTTTTGCTTTTTATTTCTTATGTATCTGAAAAGTCTGTGTAATTGCCAACAACCACAATAAAAAAATGAGTAATTAGAGGAAAAAACTATAAAAATAATATACTTGACAGAATTGAGAATTTTCATTCTAAGGATAAGAGTATGTCAAGAATGATTATCCATATTGTCAGTTAGCAAACACCCTAAAAGTTAAAGGCCTTTATACAATTAGAAACACAAATCATAGAATGAAACTCTCTTGATCTGATGGTGTGTGACAACCAGAACTAAGACAGGATATCAATAGTAGTCCATGGTAACAACACTTTCACAAGCAATCATAGACAATTCTACTATTTATTCATACTTCTAAAGGAAGAAAATAATACTTACTGTTTTGTAAACTGCTTCAGTGGGTTTCTCAGACTGAACAGATTCACCAGTTTGAGGATATTTTCTAAAAAACACACCTATCTGGGTACAAAACCCAACATTCTCCATTCCTGTTGGTGGGTGCCCTACTCCAGTAAATTCCACTGAATAATCATAGCATTTAGCAGTCTCTAAAGCCCTAAGAAAGACAAATTATTCCAATCATATGAAATATTCATCTTTCCATGTGGTAAAGAGGCAATCTTAAGGAGAAGCAAGACTCTGAGCCTGCGAATGCTTGAGCACAATTTATCTAACAATTCTCACATGCCTGAAGATAAGCACTGTCAAAACTTGCTGTATCAGAGCTGCAATCATATGCCTACCATAGTCTGAATCACTCAGTATCAGTAATTTAGGCATCCAAACATCACCATTATTTCTAAAATATATGCACAAAATGTTCATGTTCACATTGACACAATCACCAAGTTAAACGTATTAAAAGTGCGCTAAAAACTACTGATTTTCAAGAACAAAATTATGTGAGAGGAACCCATAAAAACATACACATCCCAAAACCACAGGAGACCAGTTAACAGAGAAAAAAAAAGAGTGGTTTGTTGTAAATGTATGAAGAGTAAAGTCTACCTAATAAAGGTTCTAACAGGGTACATGACATATAAATGAAAACCATCTTGTAGCGTATCAGCCAGTGTGAACAAAGGGACGTTGAGGGAACTAAAATAGCACTACCTACCTGCATCATTCTCCATGAAAAAGTAGTGAACTAATTAACAACTCACGTATTTGAGAGAATATTATAATACTTACACTTCATAACACAACTTTCTTGTGATTACAGCTCAAAAAAAAAATTAAAAATCATTCTAATGTTATTAATATCTAAAAACAAAATCTAAATTTATTAAACTCATAGACATGGTCTCTAAGGTATGCATCCTTCAGCTAATAATGCAGGCAGGTTTTAGTATCATTATGTGGGAAAAATATATCCTTCAAGCTTTGCAAAACTGCACACTCAGTAATCACTGGATACTTTAATGTCTCCAGCAGAAACAACATAATTTAAGGGGCAAAATTTCCAAAATACAGTTTCTGACCAAGAGTTGGCTATTGAGGTATGGCATTCTTTACCATGTATTTTCTTCCACAACTGCTTGACAGCTGAATGTTACAGGATACACATCCCTCTAGATTTCATTTTCATTACATCTACTGATATTAAGAGTAAGATCTTATGTAACCCTCTGTCATGTACATGTGTTTTGCATAAAATCCTTCACTGTACCATGGTTCACTAAACTATCCTTAACCTTACCCAACGTGCCCCACTGCTGAGGTTATTTGATAACTCTGCTTTCATACTCTTACCGAAAGGTCTGGACTAACTGAGTGATTGCACACTATACATAGTGAGCACATTTCTTGGGGTTTTATGAAGCATTTCTATAGCAGTGTATTATGCAAAAAGTCTAATTAATACCTTACACTTTGAATGTGTTCATTGTAATAAAGATATATAAAAAGGTAAGTAAAAGTTTTAAATCTTTTTTTGCAGAGCAGTTACAGTAAAAACAAGGCCAACTTAACCACCATCATAAAGCACAAAACACCCAGAATATGTTTAACTACTCTTAACAGCAAGGAAACATTTCACCAGGTCAAGAGTGACAGCAAACTACACGTGTGAACCCTTCTCAAAATGCACAGCCATCTGTTTCTCACACTAGTGGGCACCCAGTTGTCAGCAGACCATGTTCAGTTGAGCTTACCAGCTTTGAAACTGCGCTTGGGTCCACTCAAATTTGTGATCTGGATGCCTATGTAATGTCACTCCTGGAAGCAAAGGGTTAAATTCAGAATTTGGAGTACTGATCACAACCATGCTTGGAGCCATGAAACCAAACACCACTTCAGGAAACTTCTTCAGCTCCGATTCTTCCAGGTGTTCTATTCTGAAAAGAATAAGTTGACTTCTGTGTTTAAAAACACCCTACTATACATTAATCTTAACCAGTCTAAAAAAACCCAAACCATATCTGTAACTTTTGATTCTATACCTAGCTCAGCAATATCAGCACTGCCACTGTGGCCAAGAGGCAGCACAGAGGTTTTTGTCCGAGCAAATCTCCTCCTGCATTTTGTACTTTTTCATCAGTATCCTTTGCCCACCATGTGCAAGCACCACTTGAATCGCTTAGTATGGTTAATTTAAGCACAAGTTAGTAGATGCCACTCCTCTGTTTGCTACTTTTCTACTTCTACTCTTCTGCTTGTGAGGTTTGATCAAGTCTGTTTGGAGTATGGACAAAATTCCAAACTGAACTGTAATGAACTTACAAAAATGTAGAGTGTTAGCCTAATACTCACAGTTCAATACAGGTCACCAAGTCAAAACCAAGCATGCAGGGATCTTTATGGGCCACTGAACCCTGGTGCAACGTTACAGTTAGGGATCTTTCAGATGGTTGCAAATAATCAATGGGAAGAGGAGATAACATATGCCTACAAAAGTATTAAAAATACAATATTACAGGAAGGACCTTAATACAAGATAAATTGTGCATGTAAACAAACTAGAAAACACCCTACATAGATACCTCATAAATCTCAAAAAGGTTGACTATTTTACATGAATATAAAAAAGGATATCCAATACAAACACTTAAGTGATCTCTCCCTGCCCTTTAACTCATGAGCGTTTAATGATATTTTCTCTCCCCTGTCCGGTTGAGGAAAGCTGTGATAGAGCAGCCTTTGGTGAGTACCTGGCCTCCAGCTAAGGTCAACCCACCACACCACTACACCAAGACAAATACAAATCTTAAAACACAATCAAAAAGCTTACATTTTCTCTTTCATTACACTTGCACAGGTATCTAGCCCAGCTAACACTTCAATGCAACGGCAGAATTTCAGCATCCAGAGAAGCCTGCAGTCAGCACATCCTAAATCTGCCACCTGTAAATGAAAGATTAAACAATGTGTAAATGCTATATATTCCAAATATTTTGACATTTATATTCCAAATATTTATATTCCAAATACTTTGAATATTTATGATAAAGCATTTCACAATCACAATTAAAATTTACAGTTGCAAGCAAGTAGGACAGATGCAGATTTGAAAATTCTTTTTAAAAAATGTATATGAAGATACTACAAGTTTTCTAGAAAAATTAAACTTTTGTTATTAGACCTATAAATTAGTACATGTAAAACATCCCACTGATAATGGAGAATGTCTTCCACATGAATAACAGTAAGGTATGATTTTAAATATAAAAGCTGTGGCAATTTTCACATTCACCACTGCTTTTCACTGGACTGCTCTCCCCCCAGAACATGAGAACAGGCTCACTAGCAGCCAAGTTAGCAGCAAAGAATCTGAATAAAACAAGTTTACAGGGTCAGTCTAATGAGTGGGGAAGTCTGGGGATATTCAGACCATAAAACAAAAAATAGATATTCTTTTCTGTAAACTTAAGATATAGTTGAGTACAGAAACCAAACCCTCCTGTTCCTTCTCAGGCTCAGTTAAGGCCAAAGCACACTGCTGTTCTCAATGTGGAAATCCTCACTTGTTCCTATCCAGCTTATCTCTCCCTGGTCAGTAAACACAAAGTTTACCCTCCCACCCCTTCCACATCCTAAATCACAAACTTCAAATTTAAATATAGATGCAACACTAGTGAATATGTCCTATTTAAATACAGATTACAGTGCCATGACCTCACAAACTGGATTAGATTTTTATTAGCTACCAGAAGTATAATTACTTAAGTGCACTGCAGGTGCATTTCCCATCATTTTCTTGCATGCCCCCTAAGACACTGAAATCAGTTTCAGAGTTAAACACTGCAGGTTTAGGAAGTGCTTCTGGAGGAGGAAGGGTAGACGACATGTTAAAAAAGAGCAAACAAATACTACATTACATTACTTAAATAATTTAACTTTTCAAAGAAGTATTGAAACAAGAGTTCCTCTATGCTGGGAGGGGACGACATGACAACACAGGAATAGGTTACAAGACCTTAAGAAAGTGGAAATCAGTTAGGCTCACATAATCCCACACTCTCACTGCCACTTCTCATCTCAGAGCATCCATGTGAACGACAAGGCAAACCTGATACTGCCTATGGAACTAACAGCTCCAGAAAGCAAAACCCAACTATGATGAAAGCAGCTTGAACCAAATGCCTCAGCACTAAATTAAAAGTAAAATGCCCCCTACTCTCCGAAACAGGCCAAGGTATTTCTCTCATTTAAATATTCTCCTCTTCCCATCAAGTAACATTAATTATATGCTCTCCTGAAAAACAAGGTATTATCATCAAGTCTCTGCTATGGCAATTCAGTTTTAACAGTTTTAACAATAGCTCCTCACTTTTGTTGTTTGGTAATTGGGTCAACAGGTTATCTGTGCATTTTGTCTTCCTGAGACACCAAATGTTAACTTCTTTTCAAATGTACAACCTAAAGAGACAAAACATACCAACCTTCTTAGGTTTGTATTTCTCCACTAAATCTTTAACAAACTGGTAGCGTTGCTTGTACAAAGGAGGTGTAAATTTAATAACTTCTGTAAATTCTTCTTTTTGAAAGTTCTTATCCATTATGTTTTGGCAATGCTGAAATAGAAAGTTCATTCTTATTTTCTGAAGCACTTGATGACATACCAAATTACAGAGTTTGCAGTTTCCAGCGGTATGTATGGCCAGACTTCGCGAACGAAGCTTTGGGCAGGGCTCTCCCCACGTGGGTGTGCCCTTCCAGCCTGCGCAGTGGGTTTTTTAGGTGAGGCTCAGCGTGCGCAGAACTGGCCCCACCATTTAAGTCCCGAGGTCCATTTGCCACAGCCGAGTGAGCTTGGACAGTGACAGTGAAGTCCTCGGGACTGTCACAGCACCCGGTACTAACCGGGGTTGACCCTGCCGAGCATTCGAGATCTGACGGGATGGGATGGCAGGGAGGCTTGAACTGCCGGGGACGGTCCCCACTGAGACTAGAACTCAGGTCTTTGGGATTTTCGAGTCACAATTGAACAGTGGTAGAGACGTGATCCCGGTTCTGATCACCCACACACACACATCCCTCACCCCAGCTCCTGACCCCTCCCGGCTCCTGGATCACCCCCTGCCCCCTGTACCCTCAGCCCTCCGATTCCAGCCCTTATGCAGGGGGTGTTCCCTAATGCTCCATGCTCGTTAATGCGAGACCATAAATCGCCATCAATGAGCGTCCGAGGGTGCCTGTGGTACTGATCCCACCCGAGCCAGCCTCCCTCTGCGCAGGTAACATGGGGTGTGTCCCCGATTCTCACACTACACCCCCAAATCTCACTGCCCCTCGGGCTGCTGTGTTTGCCGAGGTGTTTGTCGCGCCCCGCAGGGACACACGCGACAGGCAGCGACGGAGCCCGGCCCGGGAGAGCCAGGCAGAGACCACTAAAAACAGGGAATCACAAAAAACTATGTGCAAGTTGGCAGCCAGGGAGTTGCTGTTCCTATCAGTTTGCGTTGCAAACAGGCAATTTGGAATATTAACGATCTTTACTTATAGATGAAGTTTATTGTAAGGTATATTTAACACCCGGTCAATTATTCCTGTGGGATTTCTCCCCATTAAGATTTACAGACCTGAATGTCCCACTTTGGCCACGCACAGAAGATGTTTGTGTAGGAAATAATTCACATTAAACCCCTTTGACTAGTAGGGAAGGTGTGGATGCCCCATCCCCGGAGGAGCTCAAGGCTGGGTTGGATGGGGCTCTGAGCGACCTGCCCTGGGTGCTGTCCCTGCCCAGGGCAGTGGGGCTGGAACGGTGTGATCCTCACGGTCCCTTCCAGTCCAAACCAGCCCAAGACTTCTGTGATTCTCCGCTGCCACGGAGGCAGGAGCAGCCGCTGTTCTCCCCCCTGCTCGTACTGGGCCCTGGAGTCGTGACCAAGGGCAGGGACCGAGCCGCGGGCCGGGCTGCCAAACCGCGCGTGCGGTGCCACCAGCGGTCCCCGGCGGGGCGGCGTGGGGCGGCGGCCAGGCCGAGCCGAGCCGAACAGAACCGAACTGACCGAGCCGAGCCTGTCCAGCCCGAGCCGATCCGAGCTGAACGGAACCGAACCGCACCGAACAAAACCAAATCGAACCGGGCCGGGCCCAGCCGAGCGCAGCTGAACTGAACCGAACCACATGGACAAAACCGAACCGAACCTAACCGGGACGGGGCGCGACGGGCGGAGCCGTGGGAGGAGCCGTGGGAAGAGCCTTGGGCGGGCGAGAGTCCCCGGAGCGCCCCCGCCCCTTCCCCGCCGCTCCCCGCGGGCCGTGACGCGGCCGGAAGGCGGCGCCGTCACTTCCTCGGCCGCCATCTTGTCGGGGTTGAGGCAGCGCCCGCCGGCCCCGCTCCGTGTGCGCGGCCCGCCCGAGCCCGCCCCGCCATGGCCAACAACAGCCCCGCGGTCGCCAACTGCCAGGGGCAGCAGGCGGCCCAGCACCCGCCCGGCGCCGGCCCGCCCGCGCAGCAGCCACTGCAGGGCGGGGGCCCCAAGCCGGCGGCCTCGGGCAAGCAGGGCAACGTGCTGCCGCTGTGGGGCAACGAGAAAACCATGAACCTGAACCCCATGATCCTCACCAACATCCTCTCGTCGCCCTACTTCAAGGTGCAGCTCTACGAGCTCAAGACGTACCACGAAGTGGTGGACGAGATCTATTTCAAGGTGAGCCCGCCGGCCGCGCTGGCGCCGGGCCCGGTTTGGTCGCGGCCCGCGCCTTCTCGCCCCTCGCCCTGCGCTGAGGGATGGGAGCAAATACCGCTCGTGTGGCTTGGCCGCGGGTGCTGCCTTCTCTGCCTTACAAAAGAGACGTGTTCCGCGCCGGATCTGGAGCCGCGGAGCTGTGAGTTAGGCTGGCAGAGCGCAGCGTGAGCCGGGGCGGTGGGGGCGAAATGGCCGTCGAAGGGCTGCGCCTTCAGCCGGAGGGAGCGCGGAGGCCGCAGAGCTCCGGCGGCCGGACCAGCCCTGCCCGCTGCCCGGGGCTGCCGACACGCCGTGTGTGCGGTGACTGTAGGTGCTCTCGACAGCAGTCTGCATGGGGCCTTCCTCTCAGTTAGACGTGAGGATTCCCTCCTCCGTTACCCGTCAACAAAGTTCATTTTACCGCTTCCCTTGGCCTTGGTAGGATGTGCTGGGGAGAGGAGTGATCTGTATCAGATGGGCACCCATGTCTCGGTTCTTGTTTTGTTAGCAGGATTGAATCAGTTTTGCAGCGAGGCTTCCATCAAGCCCGTCTCCCAGGTAGAGGTATGCATAATTAATGCTCATCAACACAACCACTTTCTTTGTTCTGATAACGAGACCAAAATACAGATGCAAGCTTAGATAATTCAGCTGTCGTTAGTCACCTGCACTTTGGTGAATATTGGGATATTTTTTTCAGGTGAATTCATTCTGCTTGCTAATGTTAGTGTGACAGGGGTTTCAGCATATTTGAGGTTAAAAATAAAAAAGAAAGGTAAGCTTTTTGTTTTATTTGACCAAGGCAAGGCAAGTTACTTAAGGCACTGTAATTGTGAAAAATAACTCCACCACAGTATTTTGTGATTTTTTTGTCAGTTTGCACCTACCTATGGCTACTGTTGGCCCACTTAATGACAGCAATGCTTTGCCTGTGCTCTGTCATCTGGAGCTCATTATTTATGACACCTAAAAGAGTAAAACAGAGATTGTCAGCAAAGCATCTCTCCAGTTAATTTACCACTTGCTGCACGTGAGAGAGACTGTCTGAACAGAAAGTAACAGAGTTTACTTATGCAAGTGATGGCTAGAGCTGAAAAATTTATAAAAGAAAAAAATTATAAAAGAAACATTTTCAGGAAATTATTTTAAGTGGACTTTTTGAGATATAGTAAAAATATTGTATGGGATTTTTTGTATTGTCAGAGCTCAGCTGCAGTAGGTCACATAGTTCATGCACATGTCTTACTGTTTCGTTCTACAAAAGGCTTTATCTTAAATTGGGGGGGAAAATTGACTTTACATTAAAAATCTGGTTATTAATCCCATGCAAATAAAGTTTGTTTACTGAACTTGTGTCAGTTACTCTGACTCAAAACTGCAGGCTAAATAACGAGAAGACTCAGCCTCTTACTCACTAATGAGTAATGGATGTGGGGGAGAAGATAACCTGATGGTTAAGGTGCTTCATTGGTACTAAAAAGATTTGAATTCTCTTCATGTTTCAGTGTTCTTGAATTATTGTTGTATGGGTTTTTTTCTTTGAATGAACATGATACCCATTGTAGCAGGTGTATTTTCAAGTGTATTTTTCTGTCTTTGAAAAACAAGAAGCTCATTTAAAAAATGGGAGAATGTTTGGTGCCCGATTAGCAGGAAGGATGATTTTAAGTCACACAGGCAGCTGATGATAGTAACTATCTTTGAATATATGGATTCTGTCCAGATACTTGAATTAATACATTTGTAGTTGTGGTCTCCTGTTTCAGTTCTGTATCGGCAAAGAGCAGGACTTCCTCTTTCTTTATCCCTGATCTCAGCACCATGTGTGTGTCCTCAGCTTCGTTTAGTCTCTGTACTTCCCACAAATTAAGCAGATGCAGCAGTTGTTGAAGGATCAAAACTTGGAAAGCTCCTTTCTGAAATAAGTATTGTTTTCAGGGCTTTGTTTCTTGTTTCTTTTGATTTTTAATTAATATCTGTCAAACCCAGCATGTTTATATTGATTGTGGCCTATAAAAGTAACTAATTAAAAAAATTGAAGACTAGCATTGTGATAGTGTCATACTTGATACTTGGACTAAAAAATACTTTTCACTTCCTGTGAGAGGCAAAATTCTATATAATCAGAAGGCTGTGCAGTGTTGTTTGTGTAGTATCGGTGAACTTCTTATGCAATACTAATGATACAGGAAGTCGGAGTGCATTTTGAATTCTATGGTATTGGCAACTCTTACATATCCTGTTTGGCTAAGATAGCAACTGTAAAAACCCAGACAAACTGTTCCACAACTTCAGCTGTCAGTGTATGTCTGATTTCATGTGATTGTGTGCATAATTAGTGTTGTTTCATGTATTGTTAAAGAATTTTAATTGGTGAAGTACGGCACAGCCATAAACTCATTCCAAAACTGCTGTCACACCATTGGGTTGTGTTTTGTTTGTTGTGGGGTTTTTGGGTTTGGGGGTTTTTGGTTTGGGTTGGGTTTTTTTGTTTGTTGTTTGTTTCTTCTGGGTGTTTTTGTTGGTTTTTTTTTGGGGGGGGAGAACGTTGTGGGGTTTTTTTACGTATTTTTTTAAGTTGATGTGCCTAGGCAATATACTTGTTTATCAAGCCAGACATTGCGTCTCTGAATTTCACAATTTCAAATGAGTATAGGCAGTTTTATGGTTCTGAACTTGCTTATTATGACTCTCATTGTCTAGTTTTAGGAATGGTGTTGCTGAACTACATTTGTGCACTCATTTCTTACTAATCTGACAAGTTTTGAATTGGGCAAATTTTATTTGTTAGTACTTGGGAACCACTTATCTAAGAACATCACTACAATCTACAAGAAAAAACACTGCCTTTTTATGTTAAAACACTGCCCTTTATAAACATGTTTATTTTGTGCTAGTTGTAGTTGACAGTGCAAAGAAATCTCTAGCGAGGTTTACTGCATAAGTGAGACTTAAGAATATGAGACTGTTTGTTGTGACTCCTGTAGCTCCCATCAGCAGTTACCACTAAACTAAGTAGTAATGATGGGGTTTAGCCATAAAGCATTTGAAAATACATGAAGTATAGAGTAAGCATGGGTGCTTCCTTTGGTGTTCTGCGATTTGTTTGTTTTAAACTTCATTCATGATTTTGGCTATAATTTTTTAATGTAATTAAAAATGCCAGATGCCTTGCTTTAATGGCAAAGCAGACTTGGTCTTGAATTTGGTAGAAGACAAACTTTTAAGGTTGGTTTAGGATGTCCATTGTTTAAATCAGGTTTGTATAAGCACCTAAACATTATGGAGGCTGCAATTTTAATTTTCTTTTCTTATTCCTGTCCCCCACCTCACCCTTTCAGGTTACGCATGTTGAACCCTGGGAAAAGGGCAGCAGGAAAACCGCAGGCCAGACAGGGATGTGTGGAGGGGTAAGTAGAAGTACGTGCCTTCTTCAATTTTTCTGTCTGGTAAATAACTTTCTCAAACATACTAAAACTTGCTGCTATGTTGACAGTCTCTAGAGGTAAAAGTATCTATTACAAGGAGTAGATATATTCCTTTTGCTTCCAAAGCTGTCGATGCAAATAGTGTTACTTTTTCCACATAGCTTTGTTTGTAGATTTAGATTTTACCCTGTGTTAGTTTCCATATTCTTTTGTAGATGTGGGATAATGTCTGTGTGACTTCCTACATCCTCACCTGACTTTTTTGTTTTGAAAGGTGCGTGGTGTTGGAACTGGAGGAATTGTGTCTACTGCCTTTTGTCTGCTCTACAAATTATTTACGCTGAAACTCACTCGTAAGCAAGTGATGGGCCTTATAACTCATACAGACTCTCCATATATTAGGGCTCTTGGATTTATGTATATTAGGTAAGTATCAATATCATGAACGAATGACTATCTTAATGTACAGGAAGCTGTATTAAACTTTTACATTCTTTTTGTACTTGAAGGTACACACAACCACCTACAGATCTATGGGACTGGTTTGAATCCTTTCTTGATGATGAAGAGGTATGTCGGCGAGGGTAATAATTTGTTTTCTTTTGTTTCTTTTCATGTTACTACCTTGGGTTTAAACATTGTTTCATAAGGTTTTCTGTAGTTTGGGTGTTGCATTGTTATGTTCTTGTAATGTCCTTAATTAGTGCAGGAAGCAGGTTTGAGCTGGGACCTGGGTCATTTAGATTTAGATGGTTATTGTGTTGCTATGTCAGATTTACAGAGCCGTGTGAAACAGGTGTAGTGAATCACAATTCAAACAGCAGACTGTGGGAATGACTTATGTGCATTTTTTAAAGTCACAGTGACTGTTAAGCAAGGTTAGTAAGTCATGAGAGTCCTAAATTTGTATTACCTATTTGTTACTGGGATGGGAAAATTGATGCTTACATAGAAGAGTGGGAAGTGTATAGTAGAAACTAACATTCACCTTGGAAAATACTGCCAAAAATCTCAGTGGTTATTATTCATGTCCTGGCATAACTAAACCCAGGATTTCTTCAGAGGAGAAGCAGACAGCCTGAGTACGGCATAAAGTGGTATTGTTTCTGGAACTTTAATGTCTTTGCTAATGGGGCCAGTAAAGTTGCTCACTGAAGAAGTTGGGTATAGAGGCTGCATTATTGTGCAGTCAGATGGGAGAATACCTCTGGTACCCTAGTCCTGAGTTACTGTTTGGGAAAACAGAGTAGGGAGTTGATGAGGGAGGTTTCTTGGTCTATAAAGTTGGATACGCAGTCTGATATATACTGCTGCAATTTGTATTTATTGAGCAGGTTTTAAATTGCATCCTAGATTTAAGAATGGAACAGGAAGGATCATTTGCCCTCTTTACTGTGATAGTGTACATCTACTTTGAAAAATTTCAAATGCTGTACTTGCAAATGATGTCCAAATACTTGTAATAAAAATAATGTTAATTGTACCTGTATCTGACTGCAATGCAGTGTATTTATTTTAAACAGCTTCTTTCATGCTAAGTATCAAAAACACTGTGCAAAGGAATCAACTGTTATTTCAGGTAAACCTGTGCTATTCTACGTTTTTAACAAAAAATCAGAACAAATTTGAATCTTGATTGCATCTTTGTGATCTCCTTCTCCCCCAGGTGGGGTAGCCAATATGAGCTCTCCTCTGCAATGTTGGACTGTAATTTATGAGGAGGATTGGGGTGGTTTCATTCTCAGGGTCCTGCAAACTCAATTGCAAGGACAACAAAGCGATCACAGGTGGAATGCATTGTGCAGGTCTTAACTGGTTCATTAATCAAAGCACATTTTTTAGTTTATATATTTCAGTTCTTGCAGATACTCGTTATCAAGATATATTTGTTTCTTGTTGTTTAACATCTCCCAGTATATCTTTGGAATTAGTGTTTCTTTCCCCGCTGCTATCAGTAGCTCTGTGTTATGTAGACAATCTGCTTGGGGCTGCTTAAGTTTCTTACCAGTCCTAGTCAAGCTCTATAGGATGAAGCAAATTTTTATATATGGAATTATTTAAACCTACAGGATCTTTTTTTTCCCTCCAGTTCTTAAATATGTGGAAGCAGTTCATCTTTTGTCATGCTGCTGTGAAAAACTTCCCAGGATACAGAATTACTTTTCAAAATGCTTCTTATGTTTATTTTGTTTAACTGTACGTACTCTCCAGGTGCTACGTTTAACTCCTGTTTTTCTTCTTTAGATCTCTGCAGCGATTATATTTGGAAAAACTGTTTATCTGAACACTTAAATGTGTGTGAGTGCAAGCAGTTTTACGTTTAGATTTTCTCTTCCTGTTTAGATAACAAATCTCACTTTCCTTGTGTGCTTGCACTATAGGTTTGGGACTGACAATAGCTGACTAACATGTCCTGAGCTGTGAGAGGGCATAGCAAGAAGGCCTTCATGCGGTAATGACCCTTTTCAGAGACAATGGTCATCATGGATTATGCGTTTCCAATTATTTGTTCATTTATTTCTTTTTTTACATATTCTAAATTAGAAACCTCACTGCTTCATGGCAGTTGGTTTGCTATTGCTTCCAATTCTGTTAGGATGCCATTTTGTACTAGAGGTGTTTCTATGATCATTTTTAGATAGGCAGTGATGTAGTTCATAAATGATTTAGGCCACAGGGTTGGGTATGATGGTACACGGTTGTACATCCACAAAATGGAGCATTAAATGTACTTTCAGAGGACTTCTCAACATTTTGGCATTTAAATGAAATACAAAATCATACCATATAACCAGACTGTGTAAGGGGATTTTGTGTTAATCTCTTCATCGACAGTCCCTTACCATCCAGATGGCTGCAGGATTAGTGTGTGCCTGCATGCATATATATTAAGTCCCATTCCCTATCTGTAACATACTGCCAAATCCAAAGGGTGCAGAGTGTTGAATTTTTCTAAGGAAATGTATTAGAATATGAGACAAGTAAACTTTCATAATCATGAGACTTCAATAGGACAGTAATGTAGCAGCATTTTTTTTTAATCAATAAAGAATGTTTTTGACCATCAGGGTTTTTTTTGCTTGTATTTTGCAGGATCTGGATGTGAAGGCAGGTGGAGGTTGTGTTATGACCATTGGAGAGATGCTTCGTTCCTTCCTCACAAAGCTTGAATGGTTTTCCACCTTGTTTCCAAGAATTCCTGTGCCAGTCCAGAAAGCCATTGACCAGCAAATCAAAAGCAGACCTAGAAAAATCAAGAAAGATGGCAAGGAGGGAATGGAAGAAATCGAACGGCACGCAGAACGTAGACGTTCAAGGTTATACACACGTTATTTTAAAAATTAATGTTGAAAGTTCAATATTGAAGTACTTACTGTCTTTTCACTGAGATAGGTTTTAAGGCAACAGTAAAAACCGTTTATGGATGCTAATGGATTCAGATCATCAGATGATATTTGGTATTTAAGATTAAAAACAGATGGCATATGTAAAGTATAAATTGGAAAGAAAAAAGGGTCTTAACCTTAAAAGTACGTGTTTCACCTTGAATATCTTCTATTTTAAAAGGTCTCCAAGACCAAGATCGATCAGTCCCAGGAGGTCTCCCAGAAGATCCAGAAGCAGAAGTCACCATCGGGAAGGCCATGGATCGTCTAGTTTTGACAGAGAACTAGAAAGAGAAAGAGAACGGCAGAGATTAGAACGTGAAGCAAAGGAGAGAGAAAAAGAAAGGCGGAGATCTCGAAGCACTGATCGCTCACTAGAACGGAGACGAAGCAGGAGCAGGGACAGATACCGAAGCCGTAGTCGAAGCCGTGACAGGAAAGGAGATAGAAGAGACAGGGATAGGGAGCGAGAGAAAGAAAATGAACGGAGTCGGAAAAAAGAGAGAGATTATGATAAGGAAAGAGGTAGTGAGAGGGAAAAAGATCGATCTAGAGAAAGGTCAAAAGAAAGGAAAAGTAAGGGTGATACAGAAGAGAGAAGACACAAAGATGACAAGGATGAGAAGAAACACCGGGATGACAAGAGGGATTCCAAAAAAGAGAGAAAACATAGCAGAAGTCGAAGCCGGGAAAGAAAGCATAGGAGTAGGAGCCGCAGTAGGAACACAGGTAAGCGCAGCAGAAGCAGGAGCAAAGAAAAATCAAGTAAACATAAGAATGAAAATAAGGAGAAGTCAAATAAACGAAGTAGAAGCAGAAGCAGAGGAAGAACAGATAGTGTCGAGAAGGCCAGAAAACGAGATCAGAGTCCCAGCAAAGAAAAATCTAAGAAGCGTAGCAGAAGCAGAGAACGTTCCCACAAACACGATCACAGTGATAGCAAGGACCATTCTGACAAACACGATCGCCGAAGGAGCCAAAGTACAGAACGAGAGAGTGAGGAAAAGCAACAGAAGAACAAAGATGAGACTCTCTGAATTCTTTCAGAAGTGGATCACATTGAATCCTATAAATGTTTGATTAAATCCTGCTTATTTTTTCTTAAAGTTGAGATTGTGCAGTAGTTGATGAGCACTCTTCTCCGACCTCCCTCTAGGCTGCAGATTGTCATTTCCTATTTTGGGTAGGGAAGTGCCTTTGTAAACCCATTCAATGCATTGACGGTTTCAAACCATTTGTTTAGTTTAATTTGTAATGCAGAGATTGTTCTTGCATTTTTATTGTTCAGATGTTTCTGAAATGTACAGTCTGTACATATGTCCTGAAAATGTTTTAATTCCTTTGGCATGGTTGCCATGTTGGTTAAATTTGTATGAGGCAATAAACTGCCACTAATTACACTTCCCTTTTGTAGATGTGGAATTATGGTTTGTATCCTGAAGTTAGCATGGCTGTGCTTTCCATAATAGTATGGCTTTTAGGGATGGATCTGGAACGTGTATTATAGCTGAGATATTTATGTGCATACAATGTACATGGAGGGCTGCAGATTTAGAACTAACATTTGTGTCCACTGTACCTGCTGTTTTCTTCAGAGCTTTTAAATTGTCTTATGTTGATCACCAGTGGTGTAAAATTGAGCAGACTTTGAAAGAGATAGTGGTTTTGATGCAAGGATTTAGATGATGTTTGGGCTTGTTTAGTAATTCTGTAGAAAGGCTACCTCGAGTGGACACTGTAAAGGTTGACAGATGAATACCGTAGCCATCTATGCATTTTATTTGTTTGAAAAAAATCCATGTAAGCTTCCATTTTTTCAAAAAACACAGTTTATCCGTTTGTGGTCTTCTAATGTTTTTTAATCAGCAGCTGCACTCTGTCATTTATGATAATCCTGGGCATTTAATAAAGGCATTTAAGATGGGAAGAGGGAGGTAGGAAGAAGAAAAATACTACAAAGGATTTCAGTTTCAAGCTTCCAAAGCATTTTTATAAGTGTAAACATTTAAAATACAAATTAAATGACAGTGTCCTTTTTTAAGTCATATTTTCTACAAATATTAAGGATCACAGTTCGTGCTGAACATTTCATCTGGCAGATTTTTTTTTTTAAACAGGTTGTTAGAAGCAAAAACCAAAAACATCATATCATTACAGTCCAAGTCTATTTGATAGATTACTCTGATGACTTGTGTACTAAGTGAGGAGAACCATCTGGAATAAACTCTCAATTAATTCCTTTGTATTGAGTGTCAGCTTTTCCCTGCACGTTCATTGCCAGTTGAAGAATGTTTCGGTTCCTCCACATTTCATTTTTGGATCAAATGACACTTTGTATGGACAAGGGATTTTTTTGTAATAAGTACCTTTTAAGGGAGATGTAGCAAACAAATGCAGCAGCCCCAAAACTGGAAGAACATTAATGACCATGAAGTGACCCGAAGGTAGAAATAAATTGATAAACTCTCTGTTTTGCTTCTGTGTGATGCAGGTCATCTAGGCATATTTTTTTTAACATCCAGGAGAAAACAAATTGTTTCAACTTCTATTGGTACACTTCATTCCATAGAATTCCAAGAAGCAAACTCATTTTTTTCTTCTTCCCTGCTGTAATTCTCTTCTGAACTAACAGAATTTCCTTTGTCATTTTGATCCTTACTAATCAAGATGTTTAATACTGAGGTTGAGGTATTGTCTGCTTATATTTGTGTTATTGATTTTAAATCTGACCTTGAAACAAAACTTAAGCTTCAACAAATTCATTCCCTTGCAGTATAAAACTAAAATACTGAGCTCACATTTAGTATGGGAGAAAAACTGCTGGCCATTTAAGAAATACCCTGTCTAGTAGATTATTAAAACTCTCTCTGCAGTCTGCCAAGTCAAAACAGTGAGGACAACTTTAATTTATCTTGTTTGTGTCTAGAGGGCTTCTTTTGGCCTTGTTTTTAACCTTCAGTTTCTGAAACAAGTATGTTCTTGGGCAGAGAGACTGCAAGGCCAGTGTTGTGTCAGGGAAAATGAATTACTGATTTCCAATTTATCTTCAGGGCTTCTCCTCCTCTGCCATTGTTGGGAAATGCAGTGAAAGAATGGCTTGTTTTTATGAAAAATGCAGGTATTTGCGAAGCAATCTTTGACCTCAAAGTGGAGAAGCACTGTCTTAATATAACAAAGGTGGTGAACATTTTGCTACAGCTTGTGAAAAGGCCAGGCTGTGCCAGTATCTTTAAAAGTGAGTAATTTGAGGTCAGTGCTTTTATTTTCCAGCAAATAGTACTTTCTGACTTAATTTTGGATTCAATATGATGCATATTATCGACCTTAGTTAGCAGGGTAATGGAGAGCACAGTATTAATTATCAAGACCCATGAAGATTGCTTGAACCAAGACACCTGTCTTAAATTATTCTTGGGACTTAGTATTGTGCAGCTCTTGGGTTTGGATCCAGGAACTCTTTTAATTCCTTTCTGTCTTTCTGGTGCCATTTTATTTCACATGACCTTCCTTGAAACCAAAACGAACTGTGCTATGAAAGCAGCTCTGGTGAGCACAGGGGTAAGTTCAGTGAAGGTGTCTGTGCTGCCCACTCTGCTGTGTGTGCTGCAGTGCAGCTGCACTGGGAGAAAATTTCTGCCAGTTTGAATTCAAGGCGTAAGAGTTGCCCCAGGAGCTGCTCTCGGACAGTCTGTGCACTCTTCAGTTCTCGGTAAAAGTACAATGACCAGAACACTGTGAACCCAAAGTTCCCACAGTATGCCACATGTCCATAGTCACCTAGCTGTGATAGTTATCCCTTGGGAAGCCTCACCTGTATTTGAAATTTCTTGTGGCTCCAATGAGAAGTACTGGACTAGTAATATTAACAGCCTCTTACAGGATATGAATTCAATTGTTATGGAGAACCAGTGGCTTTGGTAGACATTTGAGCCCTTTGCACTGCTATGAAGTGCATGTGAGTTCATGTGTAGATGTCCCCCAGCTATAAAGCAGCGTAAACCGATATTTAAATGCCACTCCCGAGGTTTTGCAATGAGGTTGCCATTGTGTATCTTTTTTTATTTTTCATTCTTCCCCAGCAGTAGGTGAATGTGGTAGAACACTTCTAAAATCTCGGCAATTTTGGGTCAAATCTGAAATCAGCTGAAGGATAGTTTTTTTCTAGTTCCATTAATGGACTGAAAACAGCCTATCTAAGTTCTAAGCTATTGCTTTTATATCAAATACAAATAATTTGCATTGAGAATAATAGGTACAAATTTCATTGAAAGTGTTCGTGTTTGTGTACTTGCTGCTAATACATCTTTACTATTCATTTTACATTCTTTTTTGTGTATATTATACTGTTTTAATGAAGTAAACATTAATGAAGTCATCTAGTGTGACATAACCTAGGTGTTTTTAATTACCTAATTTGTTAGACCAAGTGGTTTCACAGATACTGCTCTGAAAGCATCCATTTTAGAATATTGATATGCTGTCTACTTCCAGGTCTTCAATAGGAATTTTGTGTCTCGAGCCTTTCTTCTTTCAAGAGATTTGTGGGGGTGGGTTGCTTGGCCTTTTTTTGATAGCATTTTTGTTATTTTGGTGGCAGGATTTATTGGTTGGGGGTTTTTTGCTTCATAAAGACCAAGGCTTCATACTAGTAAATAGTATAGAAACTGCATCTATGAAAACACTACATCTAATTGTCCATTTCTGTGATCTGAAGGCAGCATGACCCATAAAAGAGCATTTACCTTAGTCTGGAGAGAACCTGCAATTAATCCAGACAAAAATTTTTTAATCATCTCAGTGAATACCACTGTCATTTCACAAATCAGCAGTGCTAATTGTTACTAGACTATGCCTAATGCCTGAGTAACACCACCTGAAGATACACACAGCCACAGTAGGAGGGATGGATCTGGCTTAGTTTGGCTGTGTTGCTTCCCCTCCCTGTTTTGGTAAGTTGTGTCCCACTTCTAACCATTTTTTGAGCTGAATCAATGTGGGTTTTGCCTTTTATTCCCCCAAGAGACACACAAATAATACATTCTGTTACAATTACGCCTCTTTTTCAATTATAAAAGTGAGAGGAGCTGCCAAAAATAGTCGGCATTGCCACGTTTGTAGTGTGTATGTTGAGATGTTAAGGTCTGTATGTCAGGAAGAATTGTGAAAACACACAGCAACAATTTAAAATACATTAGAGTCACTGTTAGAGCATGGAATTATCAGAATTGTTTATATGAGAAGAATAAATTTGGTGCTTGATTTTGGTTCCAAAAGAAACTGCTTGCTTTAGACCTCTGAAAACCCAGTTAATACCCATCTGGTTAAACACAGGTGTTGGTGACAGTGTTTGCCAATGATGTCTCCAAAGAAGAAATATTTAAATAACACCCTTGAGGAAAAAAGCTTTTAACAATACTTATTTTTAGTTGTTTTTTTTTTAATGAGAAATACAATCAACTTCATTAACTAATGCAGGGCAGTTTCAAATGATGTTTCCTAAAGAAAGGCTTGTTTGCCTGTGGCTGAACACAGATCATCTACAGTGTATTGAAGGGTGAGATTCCCATGAGATTATTTTGTGCAAGTGATCAGAAGCAGTGACTGAAATACCTAATACAACTGTGTGAAGAAAGGCAACTTTCAGAATGGACAGTGTCTTACTTTTATAAGCTGAAAATAGTGTTGAAATGCCTGTTGTCACTGGTTACCTTTATACATGTGAGCTTCTGTAGAACTGTTGACCTTGAACTTTGTTTTCTGTGTTGGCTGAGAAAGTAACCAGTGAGGAGTATGAGAAAAAGTTGTGCCTTTTCTGAAAAAGGGGAAATTAAAACTTTAGAAATAACCATCAGTTCTTCATTAACTACAATGAAGAGCAAGTCAGTTGATGTGATGCCTTGGATGACTTGATTAAGCCTCAAGCTACTTTTGAGTGAGCACACCTGAACTGCTGGTTTTTTGGTTTTTAAAGCAGTTAAATTTCACTCTCTTTATTTCAGCCTTATTGGTATGTTAGGTCAGAAACACACCTACTGATTACTAAAAGTCTTGGAAGAGCTTTTTAAAGTGATTGCTTACACAGAAAATTATAGTTCAAGATTACAGACATTTCCATCAGCGTTAAGCTGCATTTAAAAAATGATCTTGTCAGCTGGGGCTCAAATTTGATGTCCTGTATTAGATCCCAGATACGACAAGCTGTTCAGCTTCCCTCCTCCCAGCCCTTGAGCAGCTGTGGATGGTGCAGTTAAGCACAGATGTCATCTTTCCACTTTCAGGGCAAGAAAGAGAAGAGCATTTAGGGAGAATGGTGTTATCCGACAGAGAAAGTAACACTGCTGAAGAATATATTGATCTGTTTGGATTTTACAGGCTTTTGTGGGAAACTAACTCGTAGGATTGTATTAGAAAAGGCTTAATGAAGTGAAAGAGGGTCATAAATGGAGGAACAGACAAATCGGTATTGATAGGAGCAGACAACATGAATTTTTGAGGTAAATATGGATTTTAACAAACCACTTACGATATCAGGACTGGTAAAACTTATCTTCAATTCCAAAGATCTAAGCAGGAAAGGTTTGATTATTAAATTACACTGTGAATTGTGATTCTTGTAACTTACCTCCTTATCTGAACCAGAATTTTCATTTAGATGTGTTCTGCATTGCTCTTTCCTCTATAAATCACTATAAAAGAATTTGGAAATAAGCCAATTTCAGTTATGGAAAAGCAACTGTCTTAAGACATTTTTGTTTCAGTGGCTGCTTTTGACATTGTTTCTAGCAGTTTATATAGGCAAGTAAAGCACAGGACTATCTTGTTGAAACCCCAGAAGAAATAAGAGATAATAGGTTGAGGTAAGCCATGCTTTCTTTTAAGCTTTTTAAAAATAAAAATTAGAAGTGCAATCTAATTTACTTTGTAATGGGATATGGCAAGGCTATAAACGCTATGTGCTATCAGATAAATAGTGTTGTGACTATGCAACACAGGCCAAAATGTAGGTGTTTCTTCTAAATTACACATTATGATATGGGGGTGAGACAAACTTGCATAACACTAAGTGAAGCCTTGACCAAATTTATATGTTATATGCATCTTACTTGAAGTTACATGATGCAAACATATACTACAAATTTCATGAATTTGTAATGAATGCACTATGTGCTCTTACCCATTCCAACAGAGCTTCCAGAACAGGTTACTGAAATGACATGAAACAGTGGTATAATTAGGTGTCAGGTTGTGAGCTGGGGAACAGTATTAGTCTGTACTATATAGTCCATCTATACAACTATGCAATCCCATCAGATAGTACTTTCATAATGGATTAAATCCATGCCTTGGGAAAGGAATACAAAGATAATTACTGTCCCTTTAAACAACTTAAAAATATGCTTAGGGGTGGTTTATAGTTGTTATTGTTTAGTTAAAAAAAATCCATAAAACAAAAACAAACTGAAAACTGCTCATTTTTTTGTTTCTGTTTTTTAACCACTCCTAACCTCCTGACTAAAAATTATCTTCTGTGCATTCACCAGGGTAAGGATGATCCAGTTAAGAGGGACCTATGTAGATAAGCATGCCCAGCCCCAAAATGTTCCTGACAAGTTCCCATCACAGATACTGCAAGACAGCACCCACAAAGTTTACTCTGTAGTCAATACTAGAACAGAAAAGTTCTATTCCATGCCACCTTTACCTGCATAGCTTTGGATTACATTTTAACCATCTAGCATGCATGGACAAAAATAGATCATTCAAAGAAATTTTAAATTTTACCTGAATATATTTTTTTAGGACAAAATGTGAGCTTTGACCCCTTGTCAGTAACTGGAGCTACTACCACTGTGTAGACATCCCCACAGGGTATCTCAGTGATATCACAGTGACTTAGACCTGAGCTGGGGGAACAGGTGAAATTGCCTTTTGAGCCACGTAAATCAGTGTTATAGTTTATTGTTTCATCAGAAGCTCTCCAGAACACCCTGATGCCATTATTGCTGAGTCTATATAGCTTCACCCCAGAAGGGCAGCAAGCACCTAATAAAGTAAGAAACAATAAAAAAATTGTGAACTCGCCATATATAATGAATTCCTAGAGTGCATTTTAAACAAAATTACTGTGATTATCAGCATTTCAATGAGAAATTATTATTTCACAGAAAGTCAAAATAATTCCTGAACTAGGAAAGAAAATGTTTTATCACTCATATTATGGAGCTGGAATTTAGCCATTGTTTTTCACATGTGGAATGCTTTTGCTCTCACTTGGCATGAGGCCTACTTTGGAGTGCCCAGGATACTTTTGAGGTCTTTAAAATTTAACTATGCCATAGCATAATTTAAATCATTTATTCTGGAGCAATGTTATCAAAACTTTATATGGCCACCTGATGGCTACCATAAGAACGTGTTTCAAATGATGTGAAAATAATCCAAAATGCATTTATTTAAAAGAGGGAGCTGCAAGTGTATTAACTATGTATTGACTTTCAGCTGTGCTATCCATATGAGAGGAACACTATAGAAAGTACATTGTGTATTGAGTCTTTTTCTTCCCAATTGCATTTACAATTTACGTACTGGAAGAATATCCCTTATATGTGCAACTGGACGTCAAACCCGTTTCACTAATTGCTTTCAGAGATACTGTATAGTTGGTGCCACACGTGATGCATCCCAGGAGGCAGTAGTTCTGGAGAGTGTGACACTTGGCCTGTCCTCTTGGAGACTCCAGTGTTGTTAGATATGACTGTGCACCCATCCCAGCAGACCAGCTGATATTTGTTACAGACTGTGTCACTTGGGTTAGTATCAGGTCATTAGGGCAACAAGGAGCTTAAAGAAAAGAAAAAATAGAGAAGTCAATTTTGCTTTGGACTTGGAAAATGGAAGGTATTTTGTTAGGTTGCAGCCAGAATTGTACATGATCAAGAGCAAAGGAATGAAGAAGTGCATACTTCTCATGCAAACACTAGCATGCTGAAAAATACCTGACTTTGCTGACAAGCTTCTAATAAACAGAATGTCAATAAAAGGAAGATCAGTTTATCTGTAACAGTGGGTTATAACCCTGGAATTACTGTAACATGATCATTTGCCAAGATTCTAAAAATTACTAAATTTTTTCATCAGAATATCAGAGTACATCTGCAGTTTCATTAAGCAGGGTCCATCTCTACCCCTCAAGTCATATAGCTCAGTCCAGCTCTGTCTCTGTTTAAAGTTTACAGTGCAAAGTGACTGCAGCCAAACTGCCTGTTAAAAATAGACCCTGATAGTCATTGCTGTACTGGGCCTGGGGACTGTCTGGCTAAGTGGTAGAGGACAAAACTCAGAGAAAATTAATAGCAGGAGTGGTGGTAGGATGTGCTTTAATCTGTTCTTTTCACTGCTTATTTGTTGACATGGACATTAACTCATTGCTTGTCCTGGTATTATTAAATATCAAAATGCTGACAAGGATGTTATACATTACATTAGTGGCTTATGTTATTACATTTTAGTTAGCTGTGCCACAAGATAATTGGTTGCATTAAGGCTTCTCAGTATGTGGCAATTGCCAAGTGATCCTTCCTTCTGACATGCACAAAGATACAGACAGGTTTACACAAAGGACATCCAGCAACAGATAGTACAATATGCACATCCTGTAATTGAAAAAGAAAGCAAAAAACATATAAGGAGTCATAGAAATTATTTTAATATGCTGCTGATATACAATTCCCACATACCCGTCTCTAAAGGAACACTGTAGCTTGGTAAGCTCTGTCCTGCTGGTGATCTTGCTATAACACTAACAGAGAAAGCAGATCCACAGGGAAGATCACTTAGGGTACAGGAACTTCCAGTGCTTGTGCAATGCCAAAGTCCAGCCTCTCCTTTGGCAGTGACAACATACGTAGCTTCTTCATTGTTAGATTGCCACTGCACACTGATTACAGAAAGACCCTCCTTTGAGATATTTTTAATTTCAGGACTGCAGGGAGCTGAAATATTTCATATTAACACTATGTAAATGGATTGTTTATGCATACTATGTAAGTTAGACATGAAAATTAAATTCCATTTAGAACTGACAAACTGCTTTGGAAAAGTATATGATCTTATATGCTTACTCCTGGTGAGAATTTAGAACTTGTGACAGAACTGACAACATAAGGAGTTTGTATACAAAAACAGAGATAAATTGTAAATCTGGTTTTCAAAATATTGGAGCTATCAGAAGCTTTCAATACAAATCTGGTTTAGGTCCCTGCTTACAGTGTATTTTGAAAGACTTCCAGTTTTGGAGGGTTGGGTTTTTTAATTTCTATCAGTTACAGTAATTTAGCACTCCAGTAATGCTTTTCACCCATGAATCCCTGTAGTGTCTAATAATTATGGTCTCCCGCTAAAGGCAAACGAGTGATCCCAATACCTGTTGCCACGTAGGTGGGCGCACACGATGTGTTGCTGCCCCTGGCCTCGCTGAAGGAGCGGACGGTGATGCTGTAGGGGGTGTTGCACTGCAGAGCCGACAAAGTGCAGGCGGGGGCCGTGTCGTTGCAGAGCACCGCAGTGCTCCGGGCCGAAGCGCGCGTCTCGTACAGGTCGGCGCCTCGCACGGGAGCCCAGGTGACCCGCACGGTGTCACTCGACACGAACACGGTCCTGAAGTCGCTGGGGCAACAAGGAGCTGGGAACAGACAAGGCAGAGAGGGAAACTTGAATGGGAATGGAAAACTGGCATGAATAACAGCCTCGTTTTGTTTATCTGTGTGCTTCATGTCTTAAATCTCCAAAGGTGACCAATACTGTGCAAAGAGTCTCATGAATCCCAGACTTTTTTCTTGAATTAATTCAGTGCCCTTCCTTCCAAACTGATAGAGGGCATCTTAATGTTTAAGTCAGACACTGGAATTATATGTATCTTTGGTTTAACTTTCAAAGCGTCTAGAGGTTAAAAAACTCAAACAACATTCTTCTCAATTTTCCATTGAACTTGGTTTGTTTTTTTTTTTTCATTTTCCAAGTGTGAAAACTCTCTATGAGGAAGTTTAAGACTTTGATACACCCTTCCTGAGGTAAAAGAAAAAAGAAGTTTGAATGCATGTTGTTGCACTTGACTACACAAGTTAATTGCAATGAGAAATGTTTCTTTTTTCAGCCACCCTTTGTGTGTTTGGCCCAAAACCTGAATAAAACCAGGAGTTTACGTTAGTATCTTCCCATAAAAATGTCCATAAACACAGTTAAAGGATCCAAATGAATTTGCAAGAATACATGGCTACTTACCAGTAGTGTAATTGAATACATCACCTAAAGGACTCTGCCCTGCCTTGTTATACGCAAAGACACTAATGAAATAAGTGAAGCCACAGTCTGACTGGAAATGACATTGAGTATAAGATGTGTTGCAGTGCACTTCCAAGCCATCATCACTCTTCACAAAAACCACATAATAGTGACCAAAACTGACGCTAGACCATGATACCAGCAAGTGACCAGGTTCATCCTCTTCAATTGATATGTTTACTGGTGCACAAGGAACTGAAAAAAAAAATTAAAAAATAAAGAAAAAAATTTTAATGACAACATCTTTATTGAACTTATACATTTGGATAATAAAGGAAAATGAGGAATATATAGAATACTCAGCTTGACCAGTTGCACTGTCTTGTTCAAGCAAACAGCAATATTATCTGCATTTACAGAGGGTGCTACTTACATTGAGATGACAAATGGGTATGATTTTTACAGAACAAAATAAATGCTACCCTCATGTTTACAGAAACAAATTCTGCTTAAGGAGCCTCTGTTGAACAGTGAAAAAAACAGTGGCACCAGGGAGTATTTCAAAATGAAGTGCTACAATGTGTGCTCAAAACTAGTATGTTTGGATGATAATTGGAATACTAGCTTGAATAACAGTTGGCATCCAAAATCTTTTATATGTGAAAACTCTTTTTATGTTTGTATGAAACTCACTGGTTGTGTCTGAGTAGAACTGTCCTTTGCTTAGGTTCCCTTTCTGGTGGCATTCCAAAATGTCATACTAAACTGCAAACTCCATGCCTTTTACTTAAATAACATTTACTTTATTTCTAGTTCAAAAAAGTGTAGCTTGCTGCTATTAGAATGAATGTACACGACCCAGCTGAAGCAGCATTGGCCGAGCTCACAGCCTGCAGCTCAATAGTTGTCTGCTGTGTAAGGCTGTCTTATCCCAGGAGGTCCACCTCAGAGCTGCTCACATGATTGATCTCTAACTCCTATCAATGAAAAGTCAAAATGAGGCAGGTTACATCAAATAGCTAAGTAAATAGTGTGTTGTGTCTTTAAAGTAGCACATCATAAAAAAATTGGTTTAGACTTTGATTACATGGACAGTTCATTTAACAGGTCAGGAAGCAATAACCTCTGTGGTGCTGTAGTTGAAACAAGTGAGTTTTTTGTCATGACAATGGTTGGTGGTTTCTTAATTTAGTCTAGTGGTGCTATTTTGGCTGAATGTGGCTTTGTTGACCCCCTTTCTAGCAAAAAGTTAGACTTGGCCTAGAACAGTTCTCAGCTCAGAGGCAGTCCTTAATGCCATTTCCTCACAGATTTGTTCCAATTTGTGACAGACCTGACACAGTAGGGCAGATCTGTTATTCCTTACATTAGTTTTACACTCAGAAAATTAATTTTCAAACAGGTACTTCTGGTAAGAGGAAAATGCAGTCTCACTGGTTCAGCCAACAATATATACACCACTGCAAGATTTTCTCACAGAAATATGAAGAAAGTTTAGGCTTTTATCCCTGAAATAGAAAAGAATATGGCACTGTTCATGCACAAAGGTCAAACCCAGAAATAACTATTTGAGAATCACTTGTATGTTGCAATGGACTAATTTGCATTTGAAATGAAAGAAATGTATATTAAAATGCCATAAGTTATATAGGGATCAGTGATACATACTAGTTTTTAAGCTTACTGCGTCAGTGGGTTTACTGGATCCAGCCTCATTGTATGCTGTGACAGAAACATAATATTCAGAGCTGCACTGGAGGGATGGCACCAAGCAGGAGGTGGAAGATGTGTTACACTTCAGTTGCAAGAGTCCACTGGAGACTGTGACACTGTAAGTTAGAGCTCCTTCTGTTGGCATCCAAGAAACTCTTAAAGTACCACTATTTAAAGCTACTTTAACATCCACCGGCGCCTTAGGACCTATGGTATATCAGTTTGAAACACATAAATACAACTTAGATTGTGCTACAACTATGATCTTTTTCATAACTTGAAAGCTAAATACGTTTTTTTTGGTGGTGCAGAACGTACTCTCATTTGTGCTAAAGTGACATTTTCTAAAAGAAATAGCTCCAATTGTCACAAAGCTTTCTGCTGAAACTGCCTACCTGATCTGAATATTTGCTTCTCAGTTAGAAAAATCCTCAAATCAGTCTAAGCTTGTGTAATCCTTATCCACACCTGTTCTAGGTACAACTTTAGTGACAGTTAATGGTATCTTTGCCTCAGTAATATTTATTAAACATAGTCAATGTCATCTGAGCTTTCACAAACTTTGAGATGGGGCAAAAATTTTATGATCTGGAAATCTCCTGATGTATCTTTGAAAAATATAACACAACCATACACAAACATAAATACTTTCTGAAATATTGTTGCTGGGGTTTGTTTGGTTGTTTTGTTCATCTGGTTTTTTTTTTAATGCTGACGTGGTTTCAGAAATGAAAATTTCTTACTTGTTCTTTGGTTATATGTGAAATCATCTCCAATCATCCCATCGGCATTCCAGGCATAAGCCTTGATTGTATAGAGAGTTCCTGGATCTAGATTTGTAAATATCAAGGAGGTATTGGTGGTGTTCTCCCTCAGCATTCTGCCCAAACCATCTGATCTCATGAGTGACACAGAGAACCCAGCTGCCATATGGACAGCTTTCCAGCTCACTGCAATGGAGTCACAGCTCGGAGAACCAACAGACAGAATCGGAGCAGACAGGACTGTTGGGAAAGAACAAAATCAAACTTTTGGGTTTTCAGCAGTACAGTTTAAAAGAGCCAAATTTGAAATGAATACACAGAAACAATAATCACCAACTCTGAGAGACAAATTCAGTGACAACAAAAACAGAAAAATAAACTAGTGCAAGAGTGATAGAATAAATATGGAAAGTGATTTGTGATGCATCAATTATTATATTACAGGTTTTGTAAAATGAATGTAACACAGAAAGCACGAAAGATTGTGTTGGTTGAAGTATGAAAATAACTAAGAAGGTACTGTATTTCCTGTCCTCTAAGTTTTACATAAGTTTATTATTTTATACTTTTGGTTGTTTCTTCGTTTCTTCTATTCCTTCAAGTTACGTCTTCTGTTAAAGTAAAATACATATATTCATACAAATTCTAGTAAAACTCCCAATTCAGAATTTAACACACTGTCATAAAGTAAACCATTAATTCAGACTCTTGTCCTGGTCATTAAGTCAGATGGCTAAATTCTAATCCTCCAAAACTGAAAGGAAAATGTGACCAGTACAATTTAAAATACAAAAACTATAATAATCCAATACTAGTACCTGCATTAATGCTTTATATTATATTAATATTACAGAATTTGAAATAAAAATTTGAAAGTCTACCTGTTTTTGCTTTTTTGAAAGGTGAAGGCTGGCTTTTTCCTCCTGAATTTATAGATCTGATAGTGATTCTGTACAAGGTGGCAGGTTTCAGTCCCGTCACTGTGCCTGGAGAATTTTTAACTACAGTTTCAACGAAGGAATCTCCATCTTGTGCAGTCAACATGTAACTAGTAGCCCCGGGTACAGCTCTCCATTCCACTGTGATACTGTTGCTAAGTTTTGAATAAGCTTGGTCTATGACAGGTATGTCTGGAGCTAGAATGGAAATAACGGTAGTCATGCTTAAGCTGGGCAACTGAGCCCTACGAAATGCTGAGTGCTCTGAACATTCCACAAAGACAGAATGTAGGACAAATAGTCTACACTTTCTATGAATGATTAAAATTTAAGTTAAATGGAGTTTCAATGAACATTAACGAAATACACAGTCTTGAGATATTCCAGACCAAATTTTATCTTTCAATAAAAATATTGTAGTACCCTGAAATCACTATGGAAAAATACCATTATTTAACCTTGGTTGCACTGAGAGGTGTTCTTTTTGTCTTGCTCTATGCAATTAGCTATATTAATTACTAACTAAAGCAATATATCTGGAGAAGAAGTGCATGTTTGTACAAAGCAGTCTGAAATATAATGCTGAATCATAGGCATTTCTATATCAAAGCAACATACAACAATCTAATTGGGGAGGGATAATGAAGACTCATCTAACACCTGGCTCAGAGCAGATATTAGATACACAATAACGTGACAAATCAGGTATTGTAGTGAAATGCTTTGCTGTTATATCATGCTGCACACCATTCACAAAGAGCTCTTGTGTACTGCAGACACAAAAATAGCTACAGATAGCATATTTCTTAACCATGAGTAATTCGTGTTCATAAACCAGGATTTTCACATTGGAATCATCATTTGGAAAGCAAGTCCACATACTGCAACCTGCAAAACACTCACTAGAAGAGAAAAAAGATAAAGTGAAGGTGTATCCCACATAAAATAGCAAAAGGAATGTAAAAGTATTTGGGATGAAGTATATACCTTGAGGCAAACTTACTCATAGCAAGGCAGCTCATTTGGGATTTGGGAGACCCCAGTAAGTATTACAGAGTTATTCAACTGTGCATTACATCTGCTCTCTTAGTTCCAAGCACCTTCTTATCAGTTACAGTCAGACACCCTCTGTCACCCCATTTGTAAAAATGGTAACAGATACTCTGTCCAACCTTAACTGTGGAATGTTTGCAGCTGTCCAGATACTGCACTATATATATTTTTTTTCCTTTTAAAATACTGTCTTTAGCAACAACTCATAAAAATTTCGGTGCAGAAAATCCTTATGGAAATCTAAGGGAGTTTCTTGCCTATAACAGTCATGTAGAGAATATATAGCACATTTTGGTTACACTGAGCAGGATAAATACTTCTACTTCTTTATATTTTTTTTCAAATTTTATTGTAATAATTAATCTTATAAAAATATTCTACTGGAAAAGTAATTCCTATTTCTAAAAATACTCAGCTAAATTATTTTAAAAACAGAATTTCAACAGAATATTTTTTCAATTACATTTCAGTGATGAAATAAAAAGACACTTCTGTTAATGTAGATTCTTCTTCAATAACCATCAGTGACTTGCGTGCTACAAATCCTTTTGTGAATGAAACAAAATAACTGTTTATCTGTTCTGGAAAATGTATAAATAGCTTTATATATGTTTTTGTAATGAAAGAGTAGGTGATTTTAAAAGCTGCAGTCTGAGCAAGCTGAGCATGGCAGGTCAGGAAAGCATATTAAACAAGATGAGAGAAGAAAAGGAGCTAATCATGCTAATATTGAACCCAGTAGGAGAACCAGCAAAAGGCTTCAACAGGAACAGCAGATTTTCCCTACCAGTACAATGAAACATCAAGGATGAAATCCCAGCTATACAGAGGACAATGGAAATTATACTTCAGAGTGTCTCTTACTAACCTGTTGACTGCATAATATGTGTTTCTGCAAGAATAATTCCATTCTTGTCAATGGCCTCTGCTTGTATAGCATAAACAGTATTGGGAATTAATGAAGTCAGAGGGGCTTTAAGTGTAACATCGCTAAAATGAACCAGTAATGAGGGGCCTACAGTATTTACAGCTGTAGCTGTGACTCTGTAAGAAGAGGCTCCTGAAAACTTGGGCCACCTCACAGAAATGCTTCGTGATGTCACATCATATATAGACACAGAGAAACCTAAAACGAACAAACAAACAAAATTATCAAAAAACATTTCAGTCATTCCTGAATTCAGTTAAGTCTTGACAAGAAAATTGTTCAGTGCCTTATGAAGCATCTATGTCCCCTCATTTTCAGACCATGAGTATTCTGCTGAATTTGGAGGGCTATTTCCCTTGTTCACTTTTGTAATCCATTATTACTCCTGCTCACTCTCACCATGCTGTGATGATGGCTATTTTTCTTAAAACTCCCATATCTGCAGTCTAATTGTTGTAAAAAATACCAGGTATAATCCATATGTCAATATACAAGCAGTGTCAACACTATTTCATACCTAAATAGGATCAACTGAATCAAACTTTAAAACAATTTTGTTCATAAAGCTGCTAGAACTTACAGAATATTTTATTAAAAATCGCAAATGTGTGTTTTCTTCAGACCCGTTAAAAAACAGGGAGGCAAAACCAAAACCAGAATACCATTGTGAAGATTTACCTGTGTTAGCTGAAAATATCTGAAAAGGAAGATGTCAAAAAATTAGAAATACAATATGAAATATTTTATTTGGAAAGTTAAAAACCTAAAAATGTTAGTAACAGCAACAACTTGTAATTCTATGTTTTTAAACACATTTTACTGATATATAGGCTCAAATTCTTTAAATATGGAAAGAGTATGCAACCAGTGAGATTTGGTACAGGTATGCAAATTGTACTGCTTCTTCATTTTCCCTCTGAATCTGCCTGATGATCCCATTTTCAGTTGCTGACACACTTTGAAAGGCCTTGGATCCTACTATAGCCTTTATTTTTCACTCGCTTGTAAACAGTGCAAAAGTGTAATAGTAACTAAATACCAATGTGGAAGCAGGTGTGTGATAGTCTCCACCCCAACTTTTAGTTTACTTTTACAAAGAGTACAATATCATCGTTGAAAATAGCTTTAAAGCAAATGAGTCGCACTCACCATTTCTAGGCAGTTGAGAAGCAGTCCAATAAACACTAAGGACTTACTTTTCGCACTGCACATTTTGTCAGAGCTTGGTTCCAGCCTTCCCACGGGGATGAGCTGAGTTATCCCTGCAGTGAGCAGTGCTATCTCTGGTAGGGCTATCCCTGCAGTGAGTGGTGCTGTCTCTGGCTGTGCTGTCCCTGCAGTGAGCTGTGCTGTCTCTGGCAGGGCTGTCCCTGCAGTGAGCGGTGGTGTCTCTGGCTGTGCTGTCCCTGCAGTGAGCTGTGCTGTGTCTGGCAGGGCTGTCTCTGGCAGTGAGCGGTGCTGTCTCTGGCAGGGCTGTCTCTGGTAGGGCTGTCCCTGCAGTGAGCGGTGCTGTCTCCGGCAGGGCTGTCTCCGGCAGTGAGCGGTGCAGTCTCTGGCAGGGCTGTCTCCGGCAGTGAGCGGTGCTGTCTTTGGCAGGGCTGTCTGTGGCAGGGCTGCCCCTGCAGGTTCGCTCCTCGGGGCAGGGAGGTCGCGCCGTGCTGGGCGCTCCTCCCCTTGGAGAACAGCGGGGCAGCGCCCACCGAACCCGGGGGACAGCGCGGGTGGGGAGTGGGGCTTTCCCCTTCTGGTATACGATGCAGTCTCTCTCTGGCTTATACAAGATTCATAAAACAATTAAGCCCAATGTAAACTTGAGATTTGCTCTTCAGCTCGTTGCCTACTGCTCCTCTGTCTACTTACAAGGACCTTCTTTTCTGTCGGGAATGATAGCCTGGTGGCACTCCCCGTCGAATGGAACGCTGCCATACCGACTGGGGACCACTCATTGCTTTGTACCTGTACCAGCTGCTGGTTCCCCTTTGACAACAAGACTTTATGTCTTTAAGCCGTAACTTCTGACAGCGACAACGAAGGTATCGTTCTAAGACACGACAGTGGCTTTACCCGAATGTCAAAGGGAACCCTGCGCCGCTTCCACAAGGGAGCCGCGGCTTTCACGCCTCGGGACCCGCGACCAGGGCAGGTTTGGCGCAGCTCGTTCGGCTCGGCGGCCCCTCCCGCTGCTCCCCACACGGCGCCAGGAGCCGCCCCGGGATCACCTGCTGGGGAGCAGCAGGAGGCTTCTTCCTGAGGAGACGAGCCTGGGACAGTGGGCGCTTCCCTAGCACGAATTTAGGGCCCCATCGAGCCAGAGGAAGGAGCCCGGCTCCCGAGGGCCGGTCCGGGCTGCAGGAGTGCGCCCCGCCCAGGAGCGGGCAGTGCCCGCCGCCCGGCGCCGCCCGGCCCCGCCCGCCGGGCCTGAAGAGGGAGGGGAAGGCAGCGCTGCCAGGCGGGATTGGCAGCAAGATGGCGCCGGCGGTGCGGGGGCTGAAGGGCGCTGTGTGGCAGAGTGAGTGAGTGCGGGAGCGAGTGCGGGGCTGCTGCCCCCGCGGCCGGGAGCGCCCTAGGGCCGCTCGGTGTGCGCGGGCCGGAGGCGCCCCGTGGGGCCGGGGAATCCATGCCCTCCCTGCGGGGCCGGGGGCGCCGTGCAGGGTCGGGGGAGCCGTGCCCGCCCTGCGGGGCCGGGGGAGCCGTGCCTGCCGAGGCGGGGCCTGGGCCGTTCCCAGCACGGTCGGAGCCGCGCTGCCTGTCGGAACGGAGCGGGCGAGTGCGGCCGGGCCCGGGTGGCGCTGCGGGAGCCGGGGGTGTGTGCGGCGGAGGCTGCGGGGGGGCTGCTGCTCCCCGGCTGCCACACTCGGTGACGGCGCGGGGGAGCGGCTGCCCCGCCCTGCGGCACTGCTGCGGGGGTGCCCGTAGTGTCAGCGCCTGCACTGAGGCAGAGGCGCCTGTGCCTTGTTCCGAGATAAGGGTGAGCTCTGCGGGCTGTGCCCCGCCGGACCGGCTCTTGGAGAGCTTAACCTGAAGTCAGCTGTTCCAGGACTGCTCTGGTGCATCCGAACTGGCAGTTCTGGAAAACGCTCCGGCCTCAGCAGGGGCCCCCTGGTGTGTGTCACGGCACTGCTTGCTTTGTGTTGGGCTTCTCGGTTTTTTCAGTAGGAAAAGCTGAAGGTGTTCCCGGGTAGTCTGACAAATGAACGGCAGATTTTTATCTCCATGTTTAGGAGCAGGTTCTGCTGGTGTTTGTTTGAAAAAATGAAGTTGCAACTGCTCCCTTCCTTGCTGGAGTAGGAGAGCTCAGGAGTATTTCAGGGAGTGTGAAACCTCTGGGGTGAGGCATTGGCAGCCACTTCACCCCGGGCTTAATTGTACTGAGACTATGACTCCATGAGCTGCTCAGCCAGCCTGGTGGCTGTCACGGAAAGGGGAAGGTCCTGCTGCTCTCCTCTCTGCGTTTTCCTCCTCTGCTTCCACCTGAAAGCTCTGATCTGCTTGCTTGTGTCACTGAAAGAGGATATAGAAAAAGGAGAGAAGGAGGAAAGACTGTCCCTCTGCTGTTCAGTCCCCAGCTGCTGGCATCTGTACCCTGCTTGTATGAATTAGATACCTTTGTTTAAAACTTGGCCTTTAGAAATCTTTACTTTTGCTTCTTTGCTTGTCCTGTCTTGCTCGGTTATGTTATTTGTGCCTTTGACTGCAAAGCCACTGTTTTGTCCTGAGATGTTTTGTAGAAGACTTGGACATCAAAAGAAAGGAATGTGATCACAGCGTTACTGTGTTATCATGGCCTTTAAGGACCTGTGAAAATGGAGTTACCAGTGCAGACAAGGCTGAGGAACGAAGATTAGAGTGATGGTGAAGCAGTGTGAATAACAAAACATTTGTATTGCAAGCTTAGTTAAGAGGCTTTTAATAAGAAGAATACTTTTTTAGATAATTAGTTACTCTTGTCTTTCCATTGCAACAACAATGAAAATTGACAAACTGAGTTTAGACACTGTGGGCACTTTGTTTATGGGTTATTGAGAGCCATAAACTGCTGCTTCCTAATGGGTCAGCGAACATGTAGAGGGTTTTTTTTTAAGGCTGATTTGTGTGAAAATAGTCACTGATGCTGTAGCAGTTTGTGTCAATGTGTATCTTGTTCCTGCTCTGTGAATAGACACAGAAGTTGTACTTGTGGTGTGTGTACAAAGAGAGTTGTACCTGTGCTTTGTCATGGTACTGTTAAAAACCCTTGTCATTGTGAGAACCTTGTTAGGTGCACCTTGTTAGGTGCAATTGTAGACTGAATTGAAGCAGAAGTGTTTGGGAAAGTTAATTCACCCAGGTTTGTTGTCATTTAAGTTCACAGTTATGGGGGCAGGGGAAGCCACCTGTATTTAGGAGGCAGTAGTTCCTGTGGGTAAAATCATGGATTAAGTATGTACAGCAACTCTCCATGTTTATCTCTAAATAAAGTTCTTTCCACAAGGAATTCTGTTGTATAATAGGTTCTGCCCTAGTCATGGATAGCTATATTAATTTTTGTAAGTAATTTAGCACTTCTGCAACTTTATTTTTTGTAACTCTTGCTTACAGTCCTTTCTTCAGGAAGTGTGTTACAAATGGGTCCCTAACTTTGCCAGTGTGTGGTTTCCTTTTTTGTTTGTTTATTTTTTCACATAGGGATTTAGCAGCCTGCTGTTCCTTCAGGGTTGTGTATAGTTCTTATCTAGATCAGGAAGTAAAGGTAGATGAAAAATACCTTCCTAAACTAGTTGAATATATTCAGAGAAGGCAAAACTAGAAAAGATCATTAGGATGCATGGCTGGTAGGAAATTTGTGAGAAGAAAATCAAAGCTTGGACAAAAATGGAGCACTAATCATTCCTGGGCTTATGATGGTTTTTGATGTGTTCAGAATGCTTCCTGGAGACCAATGAGATGGTTTTGAGAGCCTGTAAACCAGCGTAGGTCAGTTATTTGGGTGAAGCAGCTGCAGGTTGAGGGCAAAACAAGTAGTTGGAATGTTGCACGGGCAGGTACACTGTGTCTAGTACCTGTAGCTTGAAATAAAGTTTCTTTCTATCATGGGAGAAAATTGACTTCTATTTTTTAATTACAGAAATGAGGTTCAAGACAACTGAATGAAGCATTTGTATGTTTTGGTTTATTTTACAGGCAAACAAAATAAAGTATTGTAGAAAAAAATAGGTTTGAGATCTTGGGCAAGGTTGTTAGGCACTCAGTTTATTAAAAAGAACTCTGTGTAATCCTAAGGACTAATTAATTGGCAAAAGTGTTTTTGGAAAATATGGAGGTTAATAAAACTACCATGAGGCTAAAGATTTATTACACCTTGTGTACAGACCTAGAAACAGGAAGGGACAGTTTGTGGTCAAGAATTCTGTGGAGGTATTTATCAGTGTGGGGTTTTTTTATCTTTCTGTTTAGGCCTCTGAACATATGAATCTAAATAGGTGAGTCTTTTTCAGTAACAGTTTGTATGCTCTAACTGGTAAATTGTTTCTTCTTACAGAGCTAAAATCAGCAGTATTTGATGACTTCAAGAAAGAGGAAGAGTGGAAGGTACAGTTTTGTTGTGATTTTTGTAAGAATGTTGTCATCATTTGAACTAGAAATCTGTATCACCAAGTAGAGAATAAATAAATAAATTTAATGGCTGGTATTTTCACTTAAAATTGTTTCTGTCCAAGTAATGGATTGGAGTTTTGGTAACTGTGATCTCTGTATAAACATATTGAAAAATCTAAAGGCTAGTATAAGGAGAACAAATAGTTAGTTTTCTGGTTTGGGGGTTTGGTTGTGTGTGTTTGTTTTTTTTTTTTTTAGTTTTGAAAAAAAAAAATTAGAAACTCTTTTTGTTTATCTTCACT
>VWZD01012845.1:413641-425523 GCA_013396695.1 Sakesphorus luctuosus | reverse complement strand
CTTTTCTTTTGGAAGATTTGTACTTCATTAATTTAATGAATTATACTGCACTCCAGTACATTTGGATTGTCATCTGTTAGAGCTGCTTAAACTATAAAAACAGTTTTAGAATAAGTACAGATATATTTATGCAGGCCATGGGGTAGATTAGCAGGAATTCAAAAGGCTTGTGCTGAAGTGAAAGTTTCAAAGTATTTTCTAGTATGAGCAGGTGAGACCAGCTACTTATTTAAGATGGAGCTCCTCTTTGGATATCCTGTATATCATGAGCTGCCTCCTGATGCTGTTTGAGATCAGTGTCCTCCTGCAGTGTTGCTGTATGCAGGGAATGAAAAGATAGGGAGTAATAAAATAGCTGTCAGCTTGAAATTTCCATGGTAACTTAAGGCAATAATGTGGGTTTACTATAGCTGATTAACTTATCTAAATACTTGTGTGTTTTTTCTTTTAAATGTTTAGATAATGCTTTTAGATGATTACACTACTAAATTACTGTCACTGTGCTGCAAAATGACTGATCTACTGGCAGAGGGTATCACAGGTAAGTGTCATTCTTATTAATGTACAGATGGCAGTATCCTGGTAAGAAAAAGAGTAAAAGTGATGATACCCTTCAAAAAAAGTCTTTATTTAGTTGCTGAAGACAAGTAGCTGTGGAGTATTAGACTAGTAAACTTTCTGGCTTTTGCAGTAATTACCCAACTATGATTTTTTTTTTTAATGAAGAAAACAAATGTTTCTCTGTCTAGAAGTTCAAATCCTTTTTAAAGTGTTTTTTCCTTAAAGATTGCTGTAAGGCTTTGTTTGTTGTTTGGTGTTTTGTGCTTGTGAGATTTTTTTGGTTGGTTGGTTGTGATGGAGTTTGGTTTTGGGTTTCTGGGGGTTTTGTGTGTGGTTTTCGTTTTGAGTGGGGAGGTGAGTGTTTGTTAATGCCTGGTTTTGAAATTGAAATAAATACACAAAATGTACATGATCTTGTTTTTAATTAGCTCTAGGTCTAGATTTTTAGAAGTGCATTTGTAAGAGGGCATTGTTTAGACTTGGTTATTTTTTCCACAAGTAGCAAGACTTTTCTTATTCCAATTATTCAGTATAACATGATTATTCTGAAAGTATAATAACGCAACTGTATCAATTTCCCTTTCTGGAGTGTGTTTTAAATCATAAAAAGTACTACTTATCCTTTGTGGGAAACTTTCAGTGAGTATGTATCCTCTTCATCAACAAGAAACCTTTTATTTTTAGTGAGTGCACTGCTGAAAAGAACCTGTCTTTCAACATCCAGATGTCTGACATTACTTATCTTCCTTGTTCCTCCCCCACAAAATTTCTGAGCCACAAATCTCTCAAGCCAATGCACTGCAACACTATATAGTAATGACTTTATTAAACAGAGAAAAACAAGTTGAGTGAAGCTAATTTGATGAAAATACCTATTTTGTGCCTGTAATTATATTGAAACTGAGTAAGTGCCCAGGAAATAGGCAAACAAAGGACAGAAGAGGCTGTAGTCCAAAATGATGCCCTGCATACTTTTGCTCTCCCTCTCCTTCATTGTGCTGTAAAAAGAACCATCTTGCCAAGGCTGTTCTCTTGCAAGACACTCTGCACTGGGCCCCATAGCTGGAGCATGTTTGCCTTGCCATATCTTTCTGTGTGAGGGCAAAACCTGCTTGTATAGAATACCCAGGAAAAATTTAATCCTACAACTTCAGTTGTCACTGGGCTGAGAGTTGAAGTCTTGTGGTAACTTGATGTATTTCAAATAACAAAGTGAAAATCAAGGCCCTCTTGGCAGAAGGTACGTCCTTGTCCCTGATATTGTGGACAACTTGATTGCTGTTACTTTACATATTTTGGTATAGAGTTAATAAAAATACAGTGCTTTCCTTAAAGATGCATAATGCTTTTAATTATAACAATGTATTATTTCTTACTTTATAGTGGTGGAGAATGTATATAAAAACCGTGAGCCTGTCCCACACATGAAAGCAATATATTTAATAACTCCCACCAAAAAGGTTAGTATTTTAAAGAAGGTGTTGCAAGATCTTTCAGACTGAAAAAGCAATCTTATTTTAAAATGTTTCATTACTGTGTACAGCTAGGCAGTACTTAACTTCTGGATTTTTCTGTAGTGCTCCTCTGTGTGATGCTTTGTTTCCCATAACAAAAAGACAATGCTGTGCCACCAGAGTACGTTGCAAACATGTGCCTTCTGATCAATGGAGGCACTGTTTCATGGCTTAGCTGTTGTAACCTCACTGAAAAAGATGTTGTATCACATAATGATGCAACAAATTAAAAAAAAATACAATTCAAAGTAATGCCTTTATTAAGAGATTTCTATTACTTCCTAAAAGTTCTTGAGAGAATAAATCTCTGCACTGTTAAAAGTGAAAAGTTATGCAAGTACCCTGATTTGGGTGCTTCCTAAAGTGATCTTGGAGCATTATTGACCATCCGTAATTGTAACTCTGGGTGTGGAATTAAAAATCTTAAGGATCGTCTTGTATGTTGAAATGCAGTATTGCTAAGTGGGACTTGGTAATAGGGCAGGAGGAGAGAAGGGAGAAGCTTTGTCTGGTATGTGAAGAAAGGCAAAACACTGTGATGATGTTTTTTTTCCCCTTATTTTTCCTACCCCTGTAAGTCTGTAGATGGACTTATTGATGACTTCATCACTAAATCATGCAGCAGATACAAAGCAGCATACGTGTATTTCACTGACTGTAAGTAAGCTTTTGACTTGTAGTTTGATAACTTTATGTAGGTAAATAAGTAAACTCCTCATTTCTTTCCTGTAGTTGAGTACCTGAAAAGTTTGGGTCCTGTTTCTTGCAAGATGATTTGAAACTCAAGTCATTACCCATATATTTGGGTTGCCATGTTGTGGTTGCCATGCTGTGTGGCAGTAGTAATTTCTTTCATAATTACCAGTCTTGATCGTTGCACTTCTCAGCTTTTAATTTAGGTCATGTGGTTTTATTTTTAAGTGTTCCAGTTTTCTCCTGTGTTGGAGAGTTTGGAGGAAGACAATTCATGTAAAGCGATATATCTCTACATAAACAAAATAGTACTAAAAATGTAAATGTGTGAGAACTTCCTGCAAGAGCAGTGTGAGTAATTGGTTTTCAGATAGTTCCTTCAGACTTGTGGCCCAGCTTTTTCGCTTCACCTGGAAGGAGGGGCCTGCTTAGCCCTTGCACGTGGAATATACATTGCACAGCAGAGGCAATTAGTGCGACTGGGGTTAATGGGGTTAGTGGGAGTGCGTGTTCTGCAGTCAGTCAGCGTGACTAAAATGGCTGTAATGAAGGGAAAGCAAAAACCCCAAACGTGCTGCTGAAGGCAGAGACTGAGTTGTGGCTGTCTTTGTGGATGTCTGTGCATAGTGTGTATCTGCTACTGTATATTCTCAAAGCAGTGACCAAACTACTGTCCAAAACTCTTGGTTTCTTGTTTCATTTTATGCTGAAGCAGCAATTACTGTTCTGGAAAAATACTGCTATCTTGCTGTATGTTCTTTAGTTGCAAGTGACAAGCTTTCAGTTTGAATATTTGCCAAAACTTTTCCTGTTGAGATGAATAGCTCCTAAGTTAGAGAAATAGCTCTGTCACTTCCAAGTCTGTGTAGTATTTGTGTCGTACACATATTCCTTAAACTCCGTTCTACACTGGGATCCAGTGTAGCCTGGAAGTGCAATGGAATACATTTGAGTTCTATAATTAAAGTCCATGTTTCCATGTTTTGCTGTTAGATATGTACACATTATTTCTCTGTTTAGCCCTTTTTGTAGCTTGGGAAATGTTTTTTTTTCTATATGAGAAAAAGTAGCAGAATCTTTTGCTTTGATAAAATCAACATCCTTCATAGCTGAAGACTGATAGTGAGTATTGTACAACTTCACTTACACAGAGCTAGTAAAAATTGAACAGTGGTACTTTTTGAACAACACAAAATAATTGGTTATATGTTCTTTCTCACTTTAGGAAGAGTTGGCATCTTTTTTTGTATTTTATAGTTAATTGATCCTTAATTTAGAATTGTCTGTTCTGAATGCTGTAAAAGCTTATAAGTGAGCTGACAGCTGGAATATGCAGAAATTATTTATACTTAAAATCTTTTCTTTTCCCTAGTTTGTCCTGACAGCCTCTTCAATAAAATTAAGTCTTCATGTGCAAAATCAATAAAGAGATGCAAGGAGATCAATATTTCCTTCTTCCCTTATGAATCTCAGGTAAATTTAATTCTTAGTCTTAACAGCAAAATACAGTCAGGGGGATTATTTTCTAGTGTTGCTGACCTTGGAGGAAACAATGGAGTAGAATGTAGCTTTTGACTGATAAACTGTATGTGAGATGTTTTGCCATTTTGGTACATTTCCAGTGTTTGTCTGTGCTTTTCAGATAAAACAAATGCCCTCCTACTAAGTTCACTCTTTGCACTTGACCTGTTTGCAAGACTTAGTGTCAGTTGCAGTAGGGAGGTTAAAGAAGGAATCTGTTCCCTATGAGAAGGCCAGGATTCTGGTTTGTCTTCAGTAAGTAGTAAAGTTTGTTACTGCTTATGCTGTGGTGTTACTTTGACTGACTAGGTAGGCTGGTGTGTAGGAATAGAACTAGGACTAACTACTCGGTGAAAATCAGGAAAGAAGAGCAAATGGATTAAGAAAATTGAATGTGAGTGGAACAAAATGAAAGCCTCACAAAAAATGGGAAACAGAAACTACCACACCCTGACAGACTTTTCAGTGAGAGGAGAACATGGAAATCCCTGTTGTCTCAATTAAAAATTTGAGTACACTAATGGAAGCTAATGAATGGTTTCCATGTCCAGCCACACAGCGGATGTTGTATTGAGAAGTAATTTGCTGCTGATGCTGTTTGTCAGACACAGAAGGCTGACATGCACACTGATACTCACTGATACAGGGAAGCCTCCACACACTGTCCAGTACTGAGTTGTAGAACTAACCATGAATGTTCCCCATGTCAAACTTTGTGAACATGTCAAGGGTCACAGCTCTTGGTATACCAAGTGGCACGTGAATATAGGAGAGGTTGATGCTGGCAATGTCTCACTGTAATGCAGTTTCCCAGTTGGAAGACACACTCCTTTTATCATAGAGGGTTTTTTATTATTTAGGTCAGAGAATATGAGTGTGGTGACTTGTTTATTTGCTCTCCAGTGAGGCTGATGTTCCCAAGCTTTCAAACTTTTTTTGGGAACTCTTCCTCAGCTGCTCTTCAGAAAAAGTTTTGTAGCTTTCTCTACCAAATAAGGCCTAGGAAAATTTTGTGGTCCTGGTTCTCTGGAGGACTCACAGTCCAAGTAGAAATTGCGACTTGTTTTCTGATGTTGAAAAGATGCAGCACTTAGGCTGAGCAACACTCTTGTTGGTTTTGATGTAGTTTTATATTCTTGGTATTTTGGTTTGTGAGAACATGTTAACTGGTTTGCCTGCTTTCTAGGGTGGTAAGAGTAAATAATCAAACTGAGTTCTGGGCAAAGTCCAGGTGATTATGTACTTGAATGAAGCAAACATCTTTATCTGTATGGACATTCTTCTTTGGCTGTGTAGTTACAGAGTCCATCTAAAGCTGGAGAAAATCCATTTACTGACAATGGGATTGTTTTCATGTTTACATTCCATTTACAAAACTGTTGAAAAAGCTTTTCTCTGTAATACTAAGCTTCTTTTATCAAGGTTAAATGCATTTAAGGAATTTCAGTTATTGAAGGTAAAGTCTTCATGTAATAAGCAGATACAATACATGAAATTTTATTTTAAACAAATTTAACCTTGATATCTTCTATAATTGTTCTGATATTGCATTGTGTGGCTCTGTACAAGGCACTGAAGAGTATTTAGTTCTTCCTGTTCTCTCTCTTCCTTCCTTCCATCTGAACAGACAGTAAGCAATTTGAAAAATACAGTAATTTACATAGGAGAGTAATAGGGAAAAAGTGTGAGAACATGAAGCAGATGAGCTCAGCAGGGCAGGGAAAGAGGAGTGAAGTGTGGGTTTGTTTTATTTTGGGTGTATTATGTATTATCTTCTTAAAGCATATAGTTCAAATTATTAGCAATCTTTTTACCCGATATTTTAGCAATGTGCAATTTAGGCCTTTGTGTTTTGTTGTTGTTTGTACTTTCCATAGGTATTTACTCTGAATGTCCCAGACGCATTCTACCGCTGTTACAGCCCAACTCTGGAAAAGACAAGGGATAAAGATGCTGTAATGCAAGTAATGGCTGACCAAATTGTTACCTTATGTGCCACACTAGATGAGAATCCAGGAGTACGATATAAAAGGTGGGCAAAATCAGTGTTTCATAGTGTAATTGCTTTCACTTGTAGTGTTTACCACAGTGTGTGGTCGTAGCTGGAGGCTGCAGCATAGTTTGGTGGTTGGTTTTGTTTTGTTTTTTATTTGTTATTATGGGCTAGTTGTTTCTAATGCGCAGCTCTGAAATACAAAATGATGATAGGAATTTGTGAAGAGTAGGTAGAGCAGTGAGTTATTTCTCTGTGTACCTTTGTAGAACAGTACTTGCCATACCGTGTGTTGTTTCATGTTTGGTCAGTGGGATGACCCTGATACGCTGCGTTCTTGTGTACCAGGTGAATAATCCCATAACAGAACTGCCACTGTTTATAGGTTTGCAGCTCCACTTGGCATCAAGGAATTCATAAATGCTGTGGCAGATGTGATCAGGATTTTGTGTAGTAGACACATTGAGAAGAATGCCTCTTTTGAGCTTTGAAAGGGAGTACAGATTAGTATCTGAGAAGTCAAAGTAGGCATCTGAAATTGTGCTCAAGAACTGCATTCTGTGCTGTAATGTGAAGTGGTGCCTTATTCTCTGCAAAGGTAACAAAGAAATAACTGCTTGTCTGTTTTTTTCTTTTCTTTCTCTTTTTTCCTTCTTATTTCCTGCCTCTGAGTGAGACACTTTTAGGTGCTGGGCCATATGCCAGCTAATGTCAGTCTTTTGGCTGAAGCTGTTTCTACTGTGTGAAATACCTGAGGCATTCAAAGAGTGGCATCGTAATGTAAAAGTGAAAATATATTGGAAATACTTAGAATGGAGTTCAGAAACTGCCCATGAAACCAGAAGATCAATCTAGGGAGTTCTTTCTCTTTTAAAGGTAGCATCTTAGTGTACTGTGAAGAAATTTAAGTTATTTTGCATGCTTCCTTTTTTTCCCAGTGGACCATCTGATAGAGCCAGCAAACTTGCACAGCTTGTTGAAAAAAATCTTGAAAACTACTACAGAACAGATGAGAAAAGCCAAATAAAGGTAGAAAGTGAACTAAAATGTTTGCCTATTTTTTATAAGTCTGGGGAAAAAGAATAATCTTCAGAATATGCTTTGACAATGGCTTGTACAAACCCAGATTTCATTTAATTATGAAGGCAACTAGTTGCCATTTAAGTTTTTTTTTTTTGTGTATGAAAGCAACTTAGAGGGAGTAACTGATGCAGTAAGTCTGTATGTAAGCTAATACCATTTGTGTGATCAAACTGATTGTACTCGAGAAGTTAGCCCTGTGATAATGTAGGGGATGAAACAAACATGGAGTGAATAAATTTTGATCTCAGCTTCCGTAAGGCCATGTGTAGAAGAGACTTCACTGCAGAATTAAAATGGCTCCCTTGAAGGCAGCACAGATACACAAAGATACAGCTGTTTATGATTTTGATCTGTACCTACAGATCAGGGCTGATTAAGGCAGTTGCTTAAACACAAAAGTGTGGGGTAAACCATTCTGACTTGATGACTTTCCACTCTACTGTAGAAATAAAAGTACCTGCTGCTACTGCCACTTTACTAAATCCCAAAATGAAACTTTCAGGTGAATGTTTGGAGAAGTTTTTTCTGTATTGTAGCAGAGTATAGATAATCTAATCTGAAATACAAACAATACAGTTACCTGTTCAAAGTCAGTGGGTAGCCTCTTTTTTTCCGCTCCTTTACATTTTTTTTGTTCATTAGATGAACAAAATTCAGATTGCTGAGAGCGTCACCTTAAAATGAGTGTTTAAACCCATTGTATATAATTGAAATGCTTGTTTCTATTCGTGTTGATAAACACTTGGACTGTACTTCAGGTTTTTTCAGTTATTTTTCTAAACATATCTGCAATGCTGTAACTTAATGTAAACAGATTTAACATGCACTAACTTTGTACTGTATGTCTTAGCTTCGTGTTTGTTTGATGGCTTTTTAGGCTAAAACCCATTCCCAGCTAATAATAATTGATCGTGGCTTTGACCCAGTGTCGACTGTGCTTCATGAGCTCACCTTCCAGGCAATGGCATACGATCTGCTACCAATTGAAAACGATACTTACAAGCAAGTACCTTCAAAAAAACATCTAAAGGCTTTATTCTTTATTATAAAATCTCTGGGATTGTTTAGCTCAATTGGACCATGCTTATATTACAGAATGGTTCCTTCACTTACTAGCCTTTCCTCTTATGTTAACTTCCTCACTTACTTGAGATTAGGTAGGATCTAACTGTCATTTTTGTTAAATTTTGACAAATTGCATTTATTTTAAAAAACAAGAACTTTGTACTAGTCTTGAAGCAAAACCTTCATAGCACACACTGAGATTCTCTAGATTTTCTTTCACGTTCTTAACATTTTTGGCATAACAAGACAAACAAGATCACTTATTGAATACGGAGAAAATCCTTGGTTATTTCTCAGGAATGCTCACTTTTGTAGCTCCACTCATTTAATTTGTGGTGGTGTTAAAATCCAGGTTTCTATTCTAAGTGCACATTTAAGTAGTCACGTTCAGTTCATAAGCACTATTGGAGTAGTGTAACAATGATTTGCGTAAGTCACTTTCTTTGCTGTCAGATTGTTCTGACAACAAGGATTTTGATAGGACTTTGCTTTCTGATGACCCGCTACAGCAAATGAGATCTGATAGCCCCATTTTTCAGTCAAGCAAACAGGAATGCCTGTGTTTGACTGGAAGCACTGAGTGAATATTTTACTAGAAAGTGTAGAGTTCTATGAATCTCAAACTTGCTGGGTATGAAGATGCAGCAGAGTATGTTTTATAGGTAGTCGTGACCTGACTTTCACAATTAGTCTTGTGATTCTTTTTCCTTCTGCTTTCTGGCAATATACACTCTGTGAGTTTCTGTAAATGTGGAAATACGGTGTAATGTGATTGCTGCCTTGCTTGCTTTGTTTAGAGTCAAGTAGTACCTGCCTTGGAATGCTGTGAAGCATGTTGCATTTATATGTGAAGTAATTTGTCCTGCTTAGTCTCTTTTGTTGGTGAATGGGACTTCATTTTCCTTCAGTTATAAAATGTCTTACAGTACACATGGAAAGCTGCACTTTGCAACTGCAGTGTGTTGGTGGTGCAGTTTGCATTTGAAACCAAAGAGAAACTGACATGGAAAACTGAAGAGAAATGGAGGTGCCTGTGAATGTGTAATTAAATCTCTTGTTCCTGTTGATTTAAAAGAATGTCTAGAAGCTATTGCCCCAAAGTATCGTTCTAAAATTCACCTGCTTTTCTAAGTTTGAAGATGTACAATCTGTAAAATCCTTCTGTTAATGATATTTTATCAGGCAATAGCTTGGCTTGTAAATTAAAATCTTTGTATGTTACTGCTATTACCATTCACGTTGGTTAAACTGTAACAAATAATACTGTAATAAGGGATGAGAATTGAGGGAAACCCAAAACCCGAATCACTGTCTGAATTTTCCTTTGGAAGGTACAAAACAGAAGGATCTGCTGGGAAGGAAAAGGAGGCAATTTTGGAGGAAGATGATGACCTGTGGGTGAAGATGCGGCACAAGCACATTGCAGATGTGATAGAGTATGTGAATAAATAACAAGCCCAACTAGTTAATTTCTTTGAGCTCTTTGGTGGGAATACAGGTTGGAGTGAGGATGGTTTGCAATATAGGCTGCATTCAGATAAGTAATGGATGCCAGGAGGAAACTGTGCTTCAAAAAATACATTATTTACTAAGGTATACAATTATGCTAATGTTACTTTCTGTTCTTGAGGAGAATGGAAATAGAGTAACTTCCTGGGAAGGATTTTCAGATCTTTTGCATCCGAAGGGATTATTTTGCATAAAGTACTAGCAAGCTGTTGCTTCAAATGATGTTATGTAGACACTGTAAATAGAGTGTTTAACTTCCATTCTTCACTCTCTTCCCTTGTATTTGAAGCTTTTACTTTCATTCAGAAGTTTTTGTTTAAATCTTTTAAGATTTTAAGAAAATATTTAGAAACTTAAGTGCTGTTGCATTTAATATTTTTTCTTTTTTTTTTTCAGGGAAATACCAAAACTTTTGAAAGAAGTTTCATCAAAAAGAAAAGAAGCAGAAGGAAAAGTAAGTTGTTAAAGTATTGCTGTTTTTCCTGCTAACTCAGTTATTTTCAGCTGATCAGATACATTTAATTCATTGACCTATTACAGAAATTGAGGCTTTTCTTAGCTGGAAATTTTTGGGGCTATGGGGGAAGCAAGGCTGCAACAAGAATGGAAATAAGCATGTCAGATATTGAGGGGGACAAATTTTCAACTTGTGTCCTTTCTTCACAGTTATCACTCTCTGCTCTGTCCCAGTTAATGAAAAGGATGCCACAGTATCGTAAAGAAATTAGTAGGGTAAGGCGCCTTTTGTAATTACAATGTCACAGTACATAATTCTGTGCATTTTAACTTTCTGTGTTAGTGAACTCTGGCTTTATTCTGTCATTTTCCTGTTGAGGGTGCCATATAGCTGTTTTCCAAATCAGTATGTTCACCTACTGCAAAATTTGGAGAAGAAAACTTGTTTCCAGGTGTTTCATTTTAATGTGTAAAAAAATAAAATTATTTGTGTGCTTTGAGGATTGAATATAGCATAAATGTTTCATGTTTTAAAAGGTATTATGGGGGTCAGTCTCTAATTGAAGGGTAAAACACAGAAAATGCACGATGGTACTAAAGGATAGTTGAAAAGATTGACTATTGTAACCAGTAAAAATGATTGGTATGTTAAAAGAAGAAAGTGAAGTTGTGTCAGCTTGTGATGTGCTTAGGGGTTTTTGTTTTTTTTCTTTTTGTCTTACAGCAAGTTGTTCATCTTAACATAGCAGAAGATTGCATGAGCAAGTTCAAATCTAACATAGAAAGGCTCTGTAAAACTGAACAGGTATGTTTAAAAAAGCAGCAAACCAAACAGCAACTTACTGCAAATACAACTTCTTTGTTTGCAGTGATAGGGGCTTATTTTAGCTGGCAGAAGCGCTATTGCCTTGTTTTTTGTGATTGGTTTTTGAGGTACTGGTATTAAAACTGAGATGTACAAGGCTCTTAATCTACCAATAAAGGAGGCATTCTTAGAGTTTGGGGGTTTTTGTCTTGAAATCTGGCTGATTTGTATAAGGATCATGTGTTTTCTTTGTTCAAAACCCCTCTGAAGTAGCTGTAGTAGTATGTTCTGCAGGAGAAAGCCTTTTTAAAATGTCTGGGAAGAGCACCCATTAGAGTGAGGAATTACATTGTACTACCAACGTCAAGTTAAAAACTGTAATTTACACTTCTAGGAATTCTAGATATCCAACAGTTTTAAATGTTTAAGAGTGTTATGTAGTGTTATTATAGTGCTGCAACTATTGAAATAAATGTCAGGCTTGCCATACTGAGATTAAATTGATGTAGCTTGTTTCCTGAAACCTGTGGTTTCATAAAAATGCATTTCAAACACACAGAACAATGTTGCTTTTTAATGACTGCTCTCTAAAACTATGGTGTGGGGTTTTTTTATTTTTTTATTAATTTAGGACTTGGCTCTTGGAACTGATGCAGAAGGTCAAAAAGTGAAAGACTCCATG
>VWZD01012845.1:357797-413634 GCA_013396695.1 Sakesphorus luctuosus | reverse complement strand
AAAGTGAAAGACTCCATGAGGGTCCTCCTTCCAGTTCTGCTCAACAAAAGTCATGAGAGCTATGACAAAATTAGAGCTATTCTCCTATATATCTTTAGCACAAATGGTATGATAACTTGCCCTATTTTTTTCCTCAGTGCTGTTAACTTGAACTCAAGTTTTATGATAGGTATTTTTAGTTAACATGAGTCTCTGTATTAGAGTTGATGGCCAGGTTTGAAAGAAATCTTGTCCATTCTCTGGTGCTTCTCTCAAATTAGTTGCAAAAATACTGTTGATAAGGAGTTGAGAGATGTAATTCAAATGTGGATTCATACAATGTTTTAATATCACTCCTGTTCTTGGATGTGTACAATAGTTTAAGTTTTCTTATTTTCACAAGTTAAGTCAGTGACAAAGAATTTATAGTGGAAGAGGAGGAAATGGGCAGAATGCTTGTCTGAGAATCTGCTGCAATATTGAGTTTTGGTCTCAAAAGTGGACCATAAAATTTGGTTTAATCTTAAACATAGTATTACATTACACAACAAACCCAAACATCCTGAACTAAATAACAGCTCAGAATGTGTGAGACAAAATTGGTTCTACTCACAGTCTCTTGGTAATCAAGTTCTCTGTTTTCCATATATTGAAGGAACTACCCAGGAGAACTTGGAGAAGCTCATCCAGAATGTGCAAATAGAAAGTGACAGTGATATGATAAGAAATTGGAAATACCTTGATGTTCCTGTTATATCTACAGTAAGAATCTATTTATTTATTTTGTGATCTTCTACCACCCAAGCACTGGTCTACAGCTCTTTTGGCAACTTTTAGTGGTATTATCCTGGTCTGGTTTTGGAAGCAGGAGATAACTAGGAATTCTTGTTTTTAAAATGTTTAAGTGGTAAATCCTTTAAAAACTATTAATGTTAATTGTTTAAAGTAAGGTACCCATAATGTTCCCCTTACAATCATCAGATGGTGACTTGACCTAGTTGTTTTTTGGAAAGTGCCAATTGACTCAGTTCCTGGTGTTTGAAGTTAGTATTTCTAGCATATCCTGAATTCTGTAGGTGTTAATTGTTGTTTTGTGTCATTATTTCCATCTTAACTGATGCCGCCTCCTTCCACTACTGACTGACAATAAGTTTCAAAAATCCAAATACACTCTGTAATGCAACCATGTTTTGAAAATCTTTTCAGTTTGCTGCTCAGCAGCATAAATACCCAAGAAGGGACCGTTCTTCAGAAGAAACCTTTCAACTTTCTAGGTGGACTCCTGTTATCAAAGATGTTATGGAGGTAAACTTGACCAACAAATTATTTCATGGGTGCAGTAATTTACTTAAGTGAGCCAATCCATACTATTCTCAGTTACTTTTGTTAAATACATCTGGTGAGCAAAGTGGTCTTTTTTAGTCTGCCTGCAATACAGAACATTAGACTGCTGTGTGTTAGTAATGTTCCCTATTAGAGGTCATTTTAAAGGTGAAACAAATGAAAGTGAAAGCAAGAAGCCTTTAGAACAGCTTGTCATGTGATTGGCAGTGTTTAGTGTAATTTCAAGATCTGTTTTGTTTCGGTATTTTTTAACTCCAGTGGGTTTTTAAACTGCAATTCAAATGGAAACTGTAGTGTGGTAGAGGCTGGGAGATGTTTCATGCCAGAAGTGTAGTTCCTTTGTTTTTAAACCTTTTCCTAAGCACCCATTAGTGACTGATGTCAGACAGGATAGTGAGTTCACTGGACCTTCAGTATGACCCAGTGCTGTCATTCATAGATTCTCAGTGGCTTTCACGTGCTCATTTGTGTTGTCAGTGGATCTTGACTTCTTTCCTACGTTGCTATAGAAATTAAATATGTTAGGGTTGTTACAGAAGAAAAGCTGCTTGTGAAATCTGATCAGTTAAATCAATAATATGTTTATAAAAAAGCAAATGTACTCCCAATTCTTCGTGATACACAAAAGACTTATAACACATTTCAGCATTATGTGGTCCAGCATTTTGTTAGATAGGAGTGTTGTTCATGAGGTGCTGCTTGCAATTGGGTACTCTAAGCTGCGTTTGTTGGCATTAAAGTCCAGTTAAGCACCCTTACTGAGAGCTGAAAATTGGTGCATTTTACGTCTACAAGGCTGTTTAAAGTGCATCTTTATTTTGCCCGTCAGGATGCCATAGAAAACAAACTAGATTCAAAAGACTGGCCTTATTGTTCCCGGTGTCCTCCCACCTGGAATGGTTCAGGAGCAGTAAGGTAAATAGTTTAATTTCCTGGAAAAATAATTTGCCCCTTTCTCAGTCTTTTTGTCATATACATCCTAAAGTGTTATGGTAATGTGCTTACTAAATGGTGAAGTAATGTATATAAGGCAATGGTGAAGTGTCAAGCCTATATTTTTATTTAATCTAAAACATACTGAACTTGGTTGTTATTTTAATAATAATTCTTAGCTGTATACAGCTTTATTTCAAATATCTCCCTTTTGATAATTGATAAATCATCAATTTATCTAAATACTTCTGCTGAAATGACAATCAAACCATGAACTGCATGACAGTAATTGTTATTGCTTGTGAAGTGCATAATTTTAACCAAAAGTGAATCCATAAAGCTGTACAAATGTCATCCTGTGGAATCTTTGACAGTGCACGGCAGAAACCTAAGGCCAGTTCCAGAGAGGAGCGGAGGAGCAGTGCCAGACTGATCATCTTTGTGATTGGAGGAGTCACATACTCAGAGATGCGCAGCGCTTACGAAGTTTCTGAAGCCTACAAGTCCTGTGAAGTGGTTATTGGTAAGCTCTCCCTGGGAGCGGGGTGCTGAGTGCACTGTACTGCGTGTGGTTCTGGAAAGTGTAAGGATCATTTTTCTTACATTCCCTGTGTTGGTTCAGTGCAGCGCTACTGTCACTAGTGTGTTTCCTAAAACTATGCGCTTAGAAGCATCTTTTCAGTTTGGTTAGACTGCAACAAGATATTAAGAACAAAAAAAATAGTTATGCACTACAGAACAATCCTCATGAATTATGTCAGAGAAATATGTTGATGTATAGCAAAAAGGATTTACACATGTCTCTATTCCCTTGCATTACAGTTTCCTTATGACTTTTGCATCTGCCTGTGCTTTACCTTTAGTGCTACTTGCTACTCTTTTTGCTTTTGGAAGTAGCACGATATATCAGAACAGAGCTCCTAAATATAAAACCTTACCAGAGACCTGTGTGCATCTGCAGGGGCAGCTGATGTTTGGGTACAGGGTCACTGAAAGAATTTTAAATAGCTTGAAATATTTGTCTGGCAATTAAATTCAGTTTTGAGTTTGTGAAAGGATTTCATTTATATACCATGGTTTAAAATAAATCCTTTCCTGAAACAGTGACAACCCTGATTCTGACATCTAGAGTTTGTTTACCTCAAAATAGTCCGGGTATTGTAGGTGTGTTTGTGTATGTAGATGGTTTGTTTGGTTTATTTTTTTGTTTGCTGGTTTCAGTGATGATGGCTGAAGTAGGTTTAATGTTGGTTCTAGTTTTGAGTTGCAGTGGAAAGACCAGGACAATTGTTGTAGTTTAACAAGCCTGTTTCTTCATCTGAGACTTGTTTACAAAACCACATTAGCATAGGTCACTCTTTCACTGTGGTATCTGGCACTAACCACAGCACCATCTTCCCTTTTGTTTAGAGATGAGACTTGTCATCCTGATTTTTGTGGGAAGGTGAAAGTGGCCAAATTTCCCCATGGCTTACTGAAAGATTAAGATTTTCCTGTACTCCTGATCCAGAACTCAAGGAATACTACTAGTCTGTTCAGAGTGACACTACTAAACCCAGAAGTTCTAGACAGCTGGAGTCTTAAACACATAAGCATTGCCTTTAGAACTGTAGGGTGACCCTTCATGGCAGAACTTACAATCACTTTCTGTGAGAATAAGAAATAGTCGTGCCCTCCTGAGGAATACGAAGGATTTTCTTTGCTGCTCAAAACTTGGAGTTCATTGTAAATTTTTCACAGAAATGTTAGTCGGTGAAAGGCAGTTTTCTGTAACTGGTATTTCTGTGGAAAGCTACTGTTTGTGGTATCCTTTAATCCAGATAGTTCCTTGATTCTAGGATAAAGCCTGGCATTTACTCGCCAGAATGGGCAGATTTCCTGCAGGCTGGGACAATTGCACACAGAGCAGGACTTGAAACCTGTATTCCAAGAAAGAGCCCTTATCTGGATGTGAGAGTGTGTGGGAGAGGGACTTAATGCCCACTTAAGGGTGACACATTCATAGGATGGTGCGTTGTATGAACACACTTGGAACTGTTGTAGTTGTCACTTTTCCAGGTCCAGTAAATTAAAAATCCACCAGCATGTAACAGATGTTTTAAAGAGGGAATGTCTGAAAGTCAGAATTTGACTGATACAGTTAACACTTGTGTTCTTTTGTCAGGTTCTACTCATATTTTGACACCTAAAAGACTACTGGATGAAGTGAAGGGCCTTAGTAAACCCAAGGACATGGTCTGCATTAAGGATGAGTAGATATGGTGATATTTGTGATGCATTAAAAAGACACAGTATGTACATACTCGAATGGAATTGACTTTTCCAAATACTGCACTACGATACTACATGGTTGTGACTAATGGAAAGTCATGTTATAATTTAAATTTGCTGGCTTTTGGGGAGTAGAAGGCAGAGAGAGAAGAAACTAAACACATGTGCTTCTTAGATTGTATTTGGTATTACACTGTAAGTGCTTTTTCTAAAGGGCTTGTTTGTTCCTAAGAAATTATGCTGAAAGTTATGGTGACTATATATAAACTGGAATTGTCTTTGAGAACTGTGAAACCTTTTTACAATAGAATTTATTTCTAAAAATGACTAAATAAAAAAGGGTGTAGGCTCTTGGGTAGGGGCTTCAGCAGAAAATTTGTAAATACAGGTTTGTGGTAAAAATATTTCATACAAATGCAGTGTCTTAAAGTGTAATATTTTCTGTAAAAATATCTCACTGAAAATTCTTTAAATATGTGTAATTGTGAAAAATCAAAGGCTTTTTAGATGGTGCGGGGTAAGGTAGTTAATCACAGAAAGATTAAGCAGGTCTAATCACAATAAATAACTTTGGAGAAATGCTGTCAACTGTGCACTGAAGTACACTTTATATTTAAGTATATACAGGGACTATTAGTGAAGGTTTTTAAAAAAAGTAATTTCTTAACAACTTTCTTATGATTGTGTCTGCATAGCCTGTCTGTTTTAGAAGTTGAATTGTGTGTTATACACAAATTCCAAAACTGTAAACATGTTGTCTTGAGGAACTGGAAGCAGGGGAAAAGGACAGGAAAAGAAGGGAAGCTGTTGAATCTTTCAAATGGCTTGGTATTTTAAAAAAGAAAAGCAAAAAGCAAACCAAATGACAAAACCTGATGTATTCAAGAGAATACCTTTTTGTCTGTTTTGTTACATACTAAGGAAGAAATACTTAAATTTGCATTGAAGGGAATAATCTAAACTGTATGAATTCTGTAATACTGGTCATGTTTAGATGTCTCTTTAAAAATGACTTAATTAAAATTACTAAACTTTTGAAGGGATGTTGTATTTATGTGCCTTGAAATGTTTGTTGTTATGTAGAATCCGAGAGAAACGTCCTAATGAAAAAGAATAGATTACCCATGGATTTTTATTTACATTTTTCCCAACCATAAGGGTATTCTTTTTACAGGAAGGTGTTTTTGTTTCTTTGCCCTTTATTTTGCTCTAAGGTTAACTAGTAGGTTGAGAATATATTTGCTAGGAAAGTTCATTCAGAGTTAATTAGAAGGTGGAAAAATGTCAAGTTCTGCCCCTCCAACATCAGAGAGGAATGAATGGTGAGAACGTTACATAATGATTCTAAGATGTGGCAGGATGTGGGGCATGATGAAAATAAGTGGCTTTATCTTTCAAGTGCACCCAAATGTGTTAGGAATTGAATGTATACTGACTTTTTTTTCAATATGAATACAGGAATAACACTCTAAAATTAACTGATTCATCAGACACCATGTGCATCAAAACTTGGAAAAAAATAGCAGAAATACCTATAATGTTTTTCTGAATTCTAGCTTGTAACTATGAAAACAAACAACTCTCAATGTAGGACACTCTAAAACCAAAATAATCACAAATGTTAACTATGCCTTGGTATGTTAGTACGATGTTTGCAGGTGGATGTCTCAGGTGCAGAGACTGTTCTGGTGTGCTTAAGCACCTGCTGTTAAAGTGTGGGAAGAAGTTATATGTAGTAATAACAGAGGTTTATTTTCACAGTTGGAAGTGGGAGGGAATCGAAGTCAGCAAGTTAACTTTCCTTGTTTAAACCAATTTTTATTAAGCTACCTTAGGTGAATACTTAGAGAAAGGTCCCTGTACACAGTAGTGAGGGTTAGCCAACCTATTAAAGACTTCCAGCCGAATTAGTACTTTGCTTTACAGTTCTGAGACTGAGTGTAAATTTGTGGAATACCTGTATGCTCTGGTTTGGTTTAGTATTGTCAGTTACAGAACAGATGACAAAGTTAGCTAGCTGATTTTCTGATATTTGCATTCATCACTTTTGTATTTGCAGAGATACTGACACTTCAGTATCAACCAGCAAAACAATACAGCACATGAAACTGGGTAACTAAAGCTGTTTTCTTTTAACTGTAGCTAGATCTTCTGAGACTGCTCGTACCATTCGTTCTGTAGCTTTCTTCAAACTGTTTGCTGTCTGTATGGCATGATCCAGAGTAGAACTTAGAATCTGTTGGAAATAATAAAATGCAGCCTTGTTAATAGTGAGGGCAAATGCATACGTAAGTATAGAACAGAAAGTGATAAATTTTAAGGTTTTGTGCATGACTTTTCACCCTAAATACATGTTGAGAAGTAGAAGTTGTCATGTCATAGACTGCTCCACAACTCAGGTTGGAAGTATCTTATTTATTTCTCTTTGACTATGTAATCATTTGAACTGAGGGCTATTTACACCTTTATAAAGAAGCAGCCCCAGTGTTGTGCATGTTTGTGGTATTGTGGAGGCTTTCTTGTGGTTGGGATAGTGGTTTGTATGGCTAGGTGTTGACATGCTTTCAGTAAGTGGAACAATTTCAGAGGTAAGATCCAATGCTACTGTTCTGTCCTGACCACTTATACAAGGACTAAGTTGCATAAAAAGTCTGGACATACTTACATGAAATAATATACAAATATACAAGCTAAAATGCTTGGGGTTTTAACTTCCTACAGTCTTATCCTCAGATGGCCTACATGTGCTTAGATTGTAATGATCAGCTGGCTGAGAAAGGGATATTCAACAATGCCATGATGTGGGGATTTGACTTTTCCAAACTAGTTGTGTGGCTTCTGATTTTCACACTAAAGTCTTACATTTGCATTGGAATCATCGGCGTTTCTGATTGCAGATTTGCTTTGAGCAAACTTCTTGCTGGGTAGGTATTGATGTGAAACAGTAATTTTATTGCATGTGCTTGAACAGCAGGTTTTGGCAGCCTCAAAGGATTCCCTAAGGATAAGATACGTAGAATAAAATACAAACAGTTTCAGTAAGTACAAGAATTTCTAAACTGTGAAATAAATACATACAACTTGATAGCACACTGGGTCGGTTGCAAGTTAATTCTACAATGAGTAGAATCTTCCATTTAACTGTAAAACGTAGTTCATCAATATTTGTATTCCATTTCTATTGCAGTAAGACAGAAAACATTCCAGGATGCAGAATAAGGAAATCTCTCATAACAGCATCACTGTCTTGGTGCTGCTCCCTCACACAGGGGCCTGTGCCACGGATTCTCAAGTGCAGCTCCTGGACTTGCCAGGAATTCCTGCTATTGAGTAATGCTGTCAAAAAGTATAGTAACAAAACTTCTCTGCATTTCAGTCTAGTTTGTACTATAGTTAAGAATCGATTTTACTTCTCTGTCTCCCAGGGTAATTTAATGTTAACAACAATTAAAAGTAGGATTGTTACTTATAAATAAATAGTTGGCAGCAATCACAGTTGCATCCTAAAAATACAGACCTCCTTTTGAATCTATGACTGGGAACATCCTCTTAATAAAGTGAAATATTTCTTTTAATTACTAAATGTGTCAGATAAAGAAGTAACATGTTTACTCTTCATTAAGTTAGAAAGACTGAAGAACTACTCTAAGAATTATTTACACGTTCTTAGAGTAAATATTTTAAATTCACTAATGAGTAAAATTCTAATATACAACATGTACTGCAAAAGATAAAACATTCTTCCTACTTAGGATACTGGTGTGTTCTTTACATGCTGAATCTTCAACAGTGGCATTTTCATTTGTACTATGTAGTTACTGCAGCAGCTTACCTTTCAGAGAGTCTGGTTGTAAGTCCATGTGGCTGGGGGTTTTTGTGAGCCTTTTGAGTGGAGATTCTTTTCTGTGAATAAACTGGAGTCATAGAGGCCGTGTTTAAAACCAGCAAAAAATTTTTTTCTGTGGATTGTGTGTATTTAACATTTTTTTGTTTGGCATAAATAAAAGATCAAGTAAACTATCACTGCTGAATAAAACTTGAATTCATGTTTAAGATTTTGTAAATGAGGACAGATTAACCTTTTTGTGTTTGCTGTTGAATTTTGCTCTGTGGCAAATGGTATGCAGATTTCTGTTTCATACAGTGAAAGACTGCAGGGGAGAGGTGTAGAATAATCAGACTTATAATTACATGAGTACTACTTTGATTTATAGTTTCACAGAATTGCTAGAGACAAGTAGCTAATTTATACTTTCTTCTCACTGTTGAAATTTTACATTTTTCTTTAAGCAGTTTTTTCTTATGGTAGAGAGAGAATCTGAGATAAGTGAATTTAAAAGGTAGATGTTAAACATTTAATTTTTTTTATTAGTCTTTCCTTGACTTTGCATTCACACAAATGAGTGTAGAGCTGACATTTTCTTTAGTACTCATTTGCACCATGTTAGGCAATGGCTGGCACTGTAAAAGTTGGCACAGTAATGCCCAATTTTCATATTCTTTCAGGTGGCCCTGCAAAATGAGGTATTTTTGCCATGAATGAAATACAAAAGGTTAAAGCTGTTGTGCATGGGGATTGAACTCTGCCAGATGTGTAAAAGCTGAATTTGCTGATTTTGCTCTACAAGATCTATAAAAATGCACTGTTTTAGCCACAATGCTAGTGATTGCTTATACTAAATTAAATTTGGCCTGATATGTGCAGAGTGTTTTTCTGCTCTTAGAATCTAGCCTGTGGTTGGCAGTTATTTCAGTAATGCATCATACTTACAGGATGGACCAGAACCTTTGCTTCTACATAGGGCACAAGACTGAACAGACTCTTTGTAATTCCTCAGTTTAACTTGATCTCTGCTTCCCCTGGGGCATCTGCATCTAAAGCCTGAAAAAAGAGACACGTTTGGGAAAACACTGTTAAGTAATGTTTCTTTGTAGATGCTTGTAGATGTATTTTTGCAATCACTATACCTTTTCTTTCTCCACATAATCTTGTATTTGATGATTCGTAACTTGGAGTGTCACAGTTAAGATCCTTGCTTTGTGAATCATTGTAAGAATCGTAGGCTGAGATGTCTTCTGAATCACTGCCTAAAATTAAAAAAAAAACAAAGTTAAAAAATGTTTTGAAATATTAAGAAACTATGGCTAGTGTACCCAGGTAATTATTTGGCTTTCAACACCATAATTTCAGAGCCCTTTGCTGCCATTAATTCTACTGCAGTTTGAGGAAGTACATTTTCCTCCATTATACAGGAGTATGGGGATTGAACTTTAAAGATTGGCTTTCAGCCCTGACTGTAAGCCTTGGATATAGATTTTTATTACTTTTTGGTGGTGGTTATTTTCAGACAAAGAATTGTTTTTAAAAAAACAAACCCTCCATCTCTCTGTCCATAGTGTTGTGCAAACAATGCAGCCCAACAGAAATGTGATGAGAATTTGGGCAGCTCTAGTACAGTACTGCTGTAACTATTGCACAAACCAGTGCTAACAATAATGGCCCCAGTGGCTCACATTAAAGTGCAAGCGTATCACAGAGAAGCCAAAGACAACAGATAGACTAAAGGTAAGAATAAACTATATATTTAGACTTAGAACTGAATCTAGGACAGCTTGTGCTGTTCTTCTTTAGTTATTGGGCACTAACAGAATATTCTGCAGGGGAAAGATGAAATTGGGATGCCTTCAGAGACACAAAGTCGCCTTGCAACTTGTCTGTTGCCTCTTGGTCTGTCACTGAGACCTCCACAGTGATTTTGACTTTGTGTCCTCTTTAGTCTCCTTTTTATTCATTGCATTTTGTACTGTGCTAAGCAGTAACATCTGGTAAAACTACAATTTTCATGTAGCTGAGATGGTGACAGGAATATATTTCTTAAGTGGCAGCTGTATTTCTTCACTAGCAGGTTTAAGCACAGTTCTGGCCTTTGTATGCCATCACAACTTACTCAGGTTGGTATCTGATAAATCAGTTGGTTTTCTCTGAATGAAGAGTGAAGATGTTCCAGTTTTTCTTTCCCTGATGTCTGTATTTCTTTGGGCATGAAAACAGAATGGTATTTTAATTGTATCATAATACTTCTATGATGAGACTTACAAGCATCTTATATTAATGATTAACCACTTCTTAGCTGAGAAGAAATCAGAATTATTCATAGAAAGAACTCTTACCTTTATCAGTTATCTGAAAAGCTGGTCAGTAGAAGTTTATATTAACAATTAACCAGTGGCAAAATAATGACCCCTGTAGTTAAAGGACACACTCTGACTTAACACATCTGTTAAAAATGCTTAAAAGTAGAAGTCTTGATAATCACATATTTGAATAGTAAAGTAGTATGACATTTTACATACTTATATGTGTTACCATTGAGAGTATTTTGGTACAACGTATGATAGGTACAATCTGTTTTCTTAGTAACTCTGAGTTATTAGGGCTTTAATTGCACTGTCTTTAGATAATTAGAGGAATATTTGAGATGTACCTTCTGAGACGACATGAACAAAGTTCCTTGTTTGAGTTACTTGATGTGTGTTTTCAGCTTATGGTGTACAGGATCATCAAATTTATTTGGAAAGTTTCACCCATTCATGAACATGATGATCAGAAAATTGAGCTTTTTTTAAATGACTGAGGAAAAAAGTGGAAGCCAGGTGAGTTTTACTGGACAGATATGAACATCTACCCTGTAATCTGATAGAACATTCAGATTAATATCACTGTGTTCTTGTTGCAGGTATTATAAGATATAGCTTTGGATAGAGATTGAATTTGCCAAAATTTCAAACTGCAGAATAATCCAGGTAGAATTATTTTTATCACACTGACAATGAAACTGTATAGATTAACCCTTACACTTGAAATACATGCAAGTGTATCACTATGTTTTCCTTCTGGGTTAGTTCACAATAGTGATAATGTCAAATATTTTTCATTGCTGAACGCTTTGCAGTCATCCCACCTTGGGATACCTGCATGTGTTGCTGAGCAAAGACAAAGCCTCTTCTGTTAATCCTCTATTAAAATAATTGTGTCATTTAAGCACCATAAACATTATACTGGTCCACTCTGATGGGCTACTTTGTAATATTAATATAATCCTCTCTTTAATAAAATTGAGTTTTGCCACCTGTGGTCATGTGATACATTGCATACCTGATGTGATTAACTGGTGGTAAACTTGAAAACAGATCATCCTCCCAATTATGTGTATTCAAGACATAATTCAGTGTTTTATGCAGAGTCCAGTATAGAGGCCTATCAGTGACGTGCACATACATACCTGTTCACTTCACTCCAGAAACAGCCTGTCTGTGACAAGCCAAAATACGTAACACACGTGGCCTTTCGTACTGGCTTCATCACCAGTACCTTTTGGACTTAATGTACCCTGACTCTGGGATGCAAGACCTTCAGCAGCGCATTTTTCCTGAGGTGAAAGGAATCTCTATTGCACCCAGAAGGTAAAACAAATTTATATATACCTTTGTATATTACTGTGTATCTGTAACTATAATGTATCAACAAACAGTGGAAACAGTGGCATCATTTGCATATCACTTCTATACTGTTAGTTTCCACTAGCTCCACAATTTGATTAATCTATTTACAATTCTAACTGTAGAGCAGACTGGATGAAATATGAGCACTCAGTAGTTTAAAATAAAATAGTATGAAAAGAGATCTCCTACCATTAGTTAGAAGAATGCTTGTTTACCAGCAGACCTTCTTTTCCCAGAAGCTGTGCTGCTTTTCTGGACCTTGATTTAGCTCTCTTTTATTAATCTTACATTGGTTAAGGGGAAACAATTTATTTTATTTCTCTAACCTCATTGAGATGCTTAACACCTATGAAATACTTTCCAAGAGGGCAGAGATGGTATCTATAGTTTTCACAAGGTTTTGATGGTTAATTATATAAGTATCTGCATCTCTCCCTTTTCTTGTTTAATTAAAATTACCACACAAATATTGGCCAATGATCTTGTGCTGGCACTGTACTTTGACTAGTTGTTCACATCCTGAATTTGTGTGGCTGTAATGAGTTTTATAAGGAAGTATGAGTTAATTCCAGGTGAAAGTGATAGTAGTGTTTTGGCTTCAGAAAATACTTTGACTCAGAAAGGTAGCAGTGCCAGGCTGGGAGAAATTCTTGGGCATGTAATTACAGAATTCTGTAGAAAGTTTTATTCTGGAAATGTTCCTGTTGCTTTCAGAGATTCCAGTCATTCCAATGTTCTTATTCAGCAAACAATTTTAACTATATTTTTATAAAAACTTCAACAGTTGCTTCTAAGTTTTCACTTACATGTGAGGACAAAGATAGCACTTTTTGCGTTCTAAATAAAGTTGATTTGTCTGTGGGATTACATCAGTTTTCTGACTCTTCTCTCTCTCATGGTGCTTGTGAAGAAATAGAGTGTCAGTACCTCTTCTTTCTGCAGGTCCAACATTGCTTGAAACCAGCGAGCTCTGTACAAAGTAACCACAGCACAGGTACAGGTGTGTGTGGTCACTGCACTGCAAGGACGCCACTTCTGCTAAACACTGTCTACTGAGTTCCTCTTAACTTGGACTTCAGAGAAAAATGTTATGTAAAACATTGATTATGAACATTGGGTGAGACTTACCTGTAGATTTGTAGAAGGCAGTAAGATTTTTTTCGTGTGTGTGTGTATTTATGATCTAGGTCAAAATATTACTATTTTAAGTAACATGCTATCTAAAAGCACCATTCTCTTATTAGAGGAGAATATGCAAGTGTATAACCACACTTATGTTCTTGAGACTTGCATCAGTAAAACAGAATAATTATAGTCTTTAAAACAATAAAATTCACTTACCTCACAAAAAGAATGTGATGAATGGGCAGATTCATAGGAAGTCAGCGAAGAGGACAGGTTGTGCTTGCTGTGATCCACTTGTTCTTGAATGTCCTCAAGCAGCATGCCAAGTCTAAATATTGCCCCTTCCACCCTTCTAAATCCAATTGCAATACACAGTTAGTTACACCTTTGTAAACTGACCTTTCATTTCCTGCTGTGATATTGGACATTGCAGTATGCTTCCCATAGGAAAGGAAAAAGATAAAATCAATGGAGTTCGTGGAGTCCCTTTTAAGTATTTGAATTAACTAAAGAGACATCCTAATTATAAGCAGGACATGTAAAGCCCAAGATGAGGCTTGTTAAAAATCACTTTATATATAACATGTAACATAATGTTTTTACTTCAGAAAAATTTTAATGGATAAATGAAGTAAAAGTTATAAGGCATTCAAAATATGAAAAATACACTGATGTACTGCTTAGCACTTATCTTCTAACCTGTCAGGATCAAACACTCCAATGCTGGTTGACTTGTCCATGTAGTTCTGCAGCTGTAACTTGCGGTGCTCTTCTCTAGCTGTTAAGTAATTCCTTTCCAAGGCATCGAGGTATCTTTTGAGTTGATTTAATGCCTTCATCAATAAGAAAGAATTGAATAGCAAATGTCAGTATGATTTGGCATAAGTAGCTATCACTATAGCTTGCTGTGTGAGCCAGATGCTGTTTCCAGTGCTGTTGGTAAGAATTTTGATAATTCCTTGAATTGAAACAGGACTGCATATTGTGTGAGCACCTGGTACTCTCTGCTGCTCTGTTATATACAAGTAAAACATTCAACTATGACTTCTGAACTGATGCCTTACATGTCAAAATTCCTAACTTATATGGCAACTTAAGGCCTTTCATTAATAGTTTTGAGTTGTAATCCCTAAAATAGGTGTAAGAATTCAACCACCTACTGAACATTCTGATTTTTGCTTCTTAAATTTGTAGCTTCAGTCTGAAGTGAGAAAAAGAATAAACATCCATTTGAGGAAAACACAAAGCAACTTGCCAGAAAATTGTAATCTACAGCCATTCAAAGTACATTTCAGATAACTCAAAATATGTGAAATAATTTACCAGATATTTGTCTTGTAAAAAGAATGTTTCTTGAGTCATTTGCTTAGAGAAGTCTTCCACCTTAAAGACAAAATATTAGACTTTTATTTGGGATTTTGAAAACAAATATGCCAAATGAGTATGGAATTTGAGCATCAGTGAAAAGTATATATTGAAACAGAGCTCTTGCTTTCTTTGTCAGTTGATCTGTCTGATCCATTAGTATTTCAGACATCTTTTCTCCTAGTGTTGGTTCTGGCAGTGAACTGGAAGGATTTGGACAGTGTGCTTCCACTGTACCAGCTGCTGGGAATGATGATGGTGCTGCTCCAGGCTGCAGCCCTATGGAATACAAGATAAGATTGATCAATTCAAATGCCTGCCCAAAAGTGTAATCAAGTTATATAAAATAGTAATTTGCATATTAGTGTAATTTCATTTACTTGCTTTAAGCAAACCGTGTGTAGGTTGTACAGGAATAGGAGCATGTGATGTGATCTCGGGTTCTGTCCCAGTGTAGGCAGTGTTGGCATTTGGAAAGTCTGACTGAGGAAGTACCTGTTAAAGTGAGAACTTGGGTTATAGATACAATGTATAGAACAGTTATGGACCTAAACAAAAAGCTTAGAAATAACTCAAAACAAAGCATTCATGAAATGTTTCTTATAACAATACTATTAATTTTCTGAGTTTATAGTTAGATGTATATAGTTTCTCATTGTATAAATACTTAAATACTTCAACTCTACATTGTGAAAATATAAAGAGGATTTGTGTAAATGGGAAATACAACATGAGAGTGAAAATAGTTTTGGAGGATAGTCATAGTCCTAGAGATACAGAAAAATTACTTTAAAAAGCTATTTTGAGAGATTTACCTTAGCATTAAATCTCAGCTGGTCAATGTGATTCTGGGAGTCAGCGTGCTGTGTCAGCATCTCATTTGCAGCCAGGAAATAACAGGGGAAACTATTAAAACATGTTATAGCTCAAGTGATTTACTAAGCTCTAAATCTAGGAATGGACTTAAGAATCAGTATACCTCTGTAAGTGAACTCCATGTCAGGGCATGAAAGTGAGCAGTGATTATCTAATTACTAACAAACTTTAAAATAAATTTACTACTACAAGATAAATATTGCTGTCAAACAAATCCTGTTAAAGGAATACCAGTCTAAATAGTTGAAGAGCCTTAAGACATGAAAAAGGCAAAGTTGTCTTAACACAGGCACAGTATAAAAATAAAGTTTTTCTTAAAAACATATTTGAAGTATTTTTGGTGAATTTAAACATTTACATATAACACTAGAAATAAAAAAGTGTAGTGAACTTCCTAATGAATTGATAGGATGCTTTATCATCACAAATAATCCTCCATTGTTAAATACTGGAATATTAAATAATAGTCATTAAATAATTGGTAATGAAAGTTCTCTAAAAAGTCAGTCCCATAAAATATTTGTGAAAGCAATTTTTGAGTCACGTGATGCACTGCCTGCATCAACTAGTCATGTTAGACTTTATGGGACACACAGAATCTTCTTACAATAAACCACTTATCAAGTATGAAGAATTTCTTCAAGCCTCATAATTACCTCTAGCTGTTGCAGCAGTTCGGAAATGCTCATTTCTTCATGATTCTCTACTTCAGCAGAATTGAAGTGATTCTTATTTTCCAGAATGTTGTTCACAGTTACTGATTTACTTAGGAAAATAGGGAAGGGGTTTGCTTTCCCAGTTGTAGGAACTGAGGAAATATTGTCAGTTCTTTCTGGGACTCTTACTTCTGAAGGAAATTCATGGAAGTCAGGAAGGCAACAGTGAGCTTGACCTTGGCCATATTTGAGCTTGTAAGGTGAAACTGTTTTCTTAAACAGGCCTCTCTCATCTTTCATGTTTTGAAAACTGTGTGTCTCTTCACTGTCATTAATAAGTTGTGAGTATTGTCTGCACCCACACTTACCAGTAGAAGAAACCTGTTTCTTTGAAACAGGTGTGTTATCACTTAATGCATTTTCATTTTTACCACCAGTGTTTGCCTCCTCGCGCTTTTCTAAGTGATACCCTTCGAAGCTTGTGGCCCATTGTTCCTGCACTGAAGGGCCTCTGAGCTGCTCTGAAGGCTCAGGTTTGCTCACAGTGTCATTGATACTTTCAGCAAAGGACGTCTCTGGTATCATCTCGTGTTCAATTAACCGGCATGTGCTTAGTAGCTGTCCCTCAGAAAAATGGCGCAGAAGGACATGGGACATCTTTGAGGCAGTTGGATGTTCTGTGCTGTCTGGTTTACAGGAACTACCAACAGGTAACTCCTCCTTAAACGAAGCTTCACTTCCAGGCATTTCAGTTGAAACTCCCATTGTTCCTTTGGTGCCTCTGTGGGGACTGGAAAATTCTTCAGGCTGTGGATGAGCTTCATAATTTGCTATTGCTTTTATGTTTTTGTTATCTGCAGAACAGGTTAAGTTTAAAATACCAGAAATACCTTTTGCATAAATACAGTAGTTCAAATTATCTGAATTATTATTGTATTCATGTGTTATTCCTACATCTTCATCATAAAGTAAGTAATCTTGTTCTTCATTTACATCTGTGCTGCAGCCTAATGCATCTGAAAATGAATTATTCATTGGGGTTTTCATCCAGTCTGACAGTTTGCTCTTCTTTGTAGTCTCCATACCCAGTTTATGTAGAACAAGAATGGCATTACTTCATCGGTTTTGGACAGACCTTTTATTGTTGTATGGATCAAAATCTGGAATGTATAAGTAATAATTATTCTATACTGAAATACCCATGAGAATAATATCTAGTTATCTATATACTTATTAATATCCATTTATTTACCTACTGTAGCTTTTTTAGAACCATCCGGTGGACAGGGGTATTTCCGTATTTGCAGTAGTGTAACTGCCGGAGGAAATAGAGAGGCACAAATGACAAAAGCATTGGGAACAGAACTCATTAGTGCCAGGTACCTGTCCTTGCTCGGTAATCCTGCTATAGTCGTACAGACAAAACCCTTGGTAGCCGGAGTTCAACCTCAGGTTCAAAAAACTCAAACCCCAACCCCGAACTCTTTCCCCGCCATTCTAAAGCGTTTCTTGAGCACCAGNGTTAACAGCTCAGCTTCATCAAAAGCATTGTTTCACCTTATCTGCAGGGGCTGCAGGCGGCAGAGGCGAACTTTCCTACGGGCACCAGTGCGGCCAAGCGCACCCCTCCCTCCCTGCCTCCCTGTTGCCTTATCCCACCCACGGGCTGGGCTGGCATGGGCGGGCAGTCGGGGCCTGGTCGGGCTGGCATGGGCGGGCACTCGGGGNCCGGTGCCGGCTGCGCGTGGGCGGCGGGACTGCCCCCCCGGCCCTCAGAGCGCCGGCCCCGCACGGCACCGCTCCCCGGCCCGGACGGCACCGCCGGCCCCGAACCGCTCCCCGGCCCGGCACTCAGGTGAGCGTAGCGCTGGGTGCCAGGACAGGAGTTCCGAGCGCGGCCGCGGCGGTTCCTCCGGTGCCGGCTGCGTGGGGCCGCAGCGCCCTCCCCGCCGCCGCGGAGCGAGTCGGTGCGGTGTGTTGGCGAGCACAGTCCCCAGGCCGGGGCTGCCGGCACCGCCAGCTCCCTCTGGGAACAAAGGCAGGAGGGGCCCTGTGTTGTGTGCCGGGTCACTGAAGGGAGCCGGGACCAACAGGCAGCTCTGATCAGTTGTGCTGTGCTTTGAATTCGGGTGATGGATAGGAAATAAAAACGTAAGGGCGGGATTGCAACAGGTTACTCATAGAAGCGGAACCGGAGGCTCACCCGGCACGGCGGGAGAGTTCCAAACTCTGCAGGAGCCGGAGTTGGGTGTTATGGTGTGGCATATCTAAACTCCGATGATACCAGACCTACTCTCATTTATCCGCTAGACTGTAGCCTTTGTTAGTGTAGTTCCTCCCCTTCTGCTTTTGCTTCGTCACTTTTTCAATGGAGAAGCGTAGTAAATCAGAAACCGTTCTTTATCCCTTTATTGACTGGGTTGTCAAGACGTAAATTTTACCCCACCTTCAGATTGTGGCCTTTCTTCTGCTTTAGAAGGTTTTTGATCCTGATGTGCTGTTTCTGTGAGATTCTTGCCAGGGACTGCTGCGCTCCTGTATCCGGGGTTGCCATGGAGAGCTGTGCAGCCATCTCAGAATTTGGAAGAACATGCTGAGTCTTGCATCTCAAAAAGATCAGTGAAGGAATTTCAGGCCTTCCTTAAGTTTTGTCTGCAAACTTTGTACCTCTTGTTGCAGTCATAATTTTATTAGAACTGGAAATGCTAGCAAAAAAAGTCCCGATAATACAGTCCTGCTAAATTAATTTCTTATGTATTTTTATAGTATGTTTAAACTAATTTGTAGGCCTGTACCACTGTTCCTTTCTACTGGTTTAATTAATGGTTACCAAGCTTTCTGAACTATACATATTCATCCCTCTTTGGTGGGAAGAACTTTGTACTTTTAGTTACTTCCGTGTAAAGCTGGGACAAAACTTACCTGAAACCCAAGACGGCTTCATGGAACTGGAAGGAACCTGTGTGAGTCTTGTCTGTTGCTTTATTTAACATGCTGTTGTTTAAATGCTCTTGTAAGTCTGAGCATCCTAAAACTGCTTAGGACTGTACATTCCTGTTACTCTTACTGGAGAATTACTTCACAACTTGATGGTTAGAAGGTCGAAGTAAGTTTTGAAAAGCTTTTCATTGATACCTTTTAACATTTTATTCTTGTCTCATTGTCACTTGGCTTGAAGTTGGTAATGCTTTTCTTTTTCTTTTTTTTCCTGAGGTATTTAGACAGAACATTTCTTTCCTCACCTAGATTTTCTTTTGGTGGTGAGCAAGCTCATCTCCTACTACAACTTGAGTAAAAGCATTGCAGAAACATAGGAAACCTGTTTCTTGTGGCATGTGGCAGGGAACAATGCAATTTTGAACCTGAGTCTTACTTCTTACAGCTTATCAGAATGGGAATATATTCTTATTTTGCTGGAACTGTTTCTAATGTCAATTCTCAGCCTTTTTTGTCACCAAATGACAGCACAGTATGAGTCAGAGAGCACCTTGGCCTGTCAGTAGTTAGGAAGGAGAAGTTTTAGTAAGAAATGGGTATTGTTTTCCGAAAAATAAATGCTATTTGTCTGTAGTTTTAACTACTGAACATATGGGGAGGTTTTATTTTTTTTATAGCTTATTTGGATTTTTCTGTTTTGCTTAAAACTGGATCATTTTTTAGTTTCTCCTAATCTTCCACTTTTTAAACTAAATATTCAACATATTTGTACTTTTTGTTGTTCAGGATTTTGTAACCCTTGTGTGGTCACTTTCACTTTCCACAACTTAGTCAGTTCTGCCAGATCTGGTAACTGTGTTCTTGGTTCCAGGAGCTTTTAGGCTTAAAAATGGTTTTGTTTGAGGAGTAAGTGTTGGGCTTGAGACTTTCCAAGAGATTAACCTGTTGCTATAACTGTTCCTGTGAATGGAAGAAAAGAGACCAGATGCCAGAAAAACCCCTGACCTTTTCTTTAGCCATTTAATAGCAAGTCTACTCTGCAAATGATGGTCCCCAAAAAGGAAAAAAGGTTGGTATTTTGTGGAAGACCACAATATTAGGACTGTAAAATACAGGAAAAACAGAAGTGGAAAGACTGTTAAGACATGGTCTGAAACATGTGTAGTGTTGAACAGATGATTAACATCAAGCTGCCTCTTGGGACTCAAATTTGGCAGTGTTTGAAGAATGTGGTTCTTGTTCACATAATAAAACTTTTGAGTATTATAAACTTTTGCTAATAGGAAGAAAAGCTTTCATGCAGCTGATTTACAGGGAATATAAACCATATGTGATTTATGAAGAAGGCTCACTAAATTTATTTTATTTCTTGGCTATTTCTGTTGCTGCATTTTTTCCCTACCATTGCCCTGCTAGTGTTATACTGTTAGGGATTTTGTTCCTTGCATGTAGCACTTTGGATCCTGTACCTTACCTGGTGGTCACTGGTTTGTTGGAGGATGCACAATTGTGATCAGTGATATCAGTGTAATCTTGCACATACCTGGTGGATAAATCCATGTGCAGTGGGGGCACAATGGACTCCATTCCGGTGGCCATCACACTGAGGGAAGAAAATGCAGTGAGCACATTCTGAATAGATTTGCAGCTGCATCCCAAGTGTTAGAATAAATGTGCAAAGCAATTTACAACTTGGCATCTCAACAAAGGCTGTTTTCCTTAAATCTACATAGGTGATGAGCTATAAATGCACTGTACTTGTGTCTATAGGAAGCAAATAATATGAAAAATCAACATGTCTCCTCACTGTAGTCTGTGTTCACAGGTGTTTGTCCCTCACTTCAGTAGTTTTTACAGGGTGTAGCTGTCCCTGGTTCAGCTGAGGACTCATTAGAGAGGACGGTTAATGGTGACTGTCAGTGCTTGGGAACTGAGGGGCACAGGGGAGGCACCAAGAAATGCTGCTGACATTGAACTATCGTGGATCACTTCAGTTGTGTAACACAGATTCTGTGAGAGGTACATCTGCTCCTTGCAGGATAGAACCTTGCTGGAGTGGTAATGAGTTCTTTATGCAGAGCATCACAGTGTGAAGAAGGGAATCTGAAATAGCAGCTGCGTTGCTTCACTTAAATTGCTGTTGTGTCTTACTGCCAGTGAGCCTCAGGATTATTATTTTTTTAAATGTGTGCAATCTTAAGGCAACTTTTCTCACTGCTCTGTAAGGTGCTTGGTTTTTGTCTTTTACGTACCAGGATCTCTTTATGAGAGGTGTTATAGGTCAAGAAGGAGCTGAGCTAGCTGGAACATTTTTCCAGTGATCACAGTGTTTCTTGTGATCAACTTGCTCTATCAGCTGAAGTGCAATTAGCCAACCTTTTGTGCAGAACTCTTCCCATGTGGTGTTCTTTCACACTGTGTAACATGCTCCATTTCCCAAACTGAAGGTAGGCTAGGAAGTGTCTCGTTGCCTGGGAGAGGCCTCGTAGATGTTAATTTGCATGATGAGAAATTCCTGAAGGAACAATGTTCAAATTACCTTCAGAACTTGTAACAAAACTTACAGATTTTGTTGGAATATGCTTTCAACTTTTGGTATGAATAGAAGAATCTGTTGTTATTTTGTTCTGAAATGTCATTGCAGTCTATTTTGGCAGTTAAGCACTTTATTTCAAAGTACTTAAATGCAAATCTCATTTCCAGTTGTGGGATGCTTGGAAAGAAGGCACCACAGTATTTGTTTTCAGTCTATAAGTGAGAATTTGTAAAGAAACTTGGAACTTGTTCTGCTTTTGAAAAAAAAAGAATAAGGAATCCTGTTACCTTGAGATATCAAATATATGAAAAATTATGAACTATTCTGTCTTTGCTCCTTTTTTTAAGTAAAGAAGATATTTTTCTGCTATCTTCTTGTATCTTAAATCTTAATCTTGCTGCATATAGAATGAGTTCCCAGTTGCCTGATTAGTTAGTTTTATGATGGGGACATTAGTTATATTTTGCTGGCACTTCATGTTCTCTTCCTTTCTTATTTTGTTGTAGTGTGGGATTGCCTTAGTTCAGGATTTCCTGTGCTCTGTAGTGGTACAGGCTCTGCAGCCTTGTGGGATTGACACCTGGGAGGAGCAGCTGAGAGAGTTGTTTATGAACCTCAGCTTTGCTGTTCCATCCTTCAGATGCAGCCCATTAACGTGTGATGGGAGCCACACTTGGGTTGTGTGCTGAAAGAGGCTTCTATGCTGCTAAACTGGGCCTTGAAAAGAAACTCCATCGTTTATTCCAGGATTTTCTGCTCCACACATGTCTCTCCATGGGGAGGCAAAGGCAGTGTTTCAGAGCAGGTGTTGCTCCATGCCATCATGACCCTGAATAAAACCTCCAATTCACCTCAGCAGTGAAGGTGGTTTCGACGTGCTGGCAGCTCATCAGCTGTTGAACAGCTGTCAGAAGTGCTGTAGACAGGAGTTTAAAACTGAGCCTCCAAGAATAACCACACTGGTCTTAGTACAGTGTTTCTTGTATCCACATGGTCCACTTGCACAGCTGATCACTTGTACTGTGCCCAAGGCTTGGAAAGAAAAGTTTTTTTCCCATCATGGCACACATTTACTATTCACAGTGGAACAGATATTTCTGTAGAAATGCTAATGATGATGCTGTTTGCTGTGTAAATACAACGTTAAACTTGATGTGGAATTTTAAGGGGGTTTTGGGTGGTTTATTTTAGGCTTATTTATTAATTCAGGTAAATTTAAAAATATTCTTGAACAGCATTGAAGACTAAAATAGAGAACACTCTGAGTGTTCTTTGTTCTATTTGTATTTTTTATATGCTCTTTTATATTTTGAGGGTCTGGAGACAAGCTAATCTGTATTTCAGTATTGGAACTGGTGGGTTATTTTATTGAGTAGTCTGTGTCTTCCTCTACAGGGTATTCAAAGCTCTGTTGTGTTTTCAGGTAATCCAGAAGTAACTGTTGTTGTTGTTGTTGTTGTTTTGTTGTTTGTTTGCATTTTGTTTGTTGTTTTTTTCCCTACCCATGCTGTAGCATCTTCCCAGAAGGAAATTCAAACTTAGTTCACACATGTGAAATTCACCTTAGTCATGAAACAACAAATCTCTGCTTTTCTAAGGAAAGTTTTTCTAGGGAAATACAATTTGTGCAGTTGATCTGCCTCTGTCTGTACTTTCCTCCAGTAGCTTTTGAGTCTCTCAGTGGTGACTTCATTTGGCAGGTGCTCCTTTCCCATAGCTTTGTGAGGAGCAGCAGATGGGCAGAGAAGGCAGAACTTGATCGTCTCCTTTAGGGAAAGGTGGAAAGAAGGGAACTGTTCAGCCCTCAAGTGACCAGGATCTGTCAGCCTGCCAGCCATGTGACTGTGGATAAGCACAGTGATACATTTAGTCGTCTGAAAAACTCCAAAAGGGAAGGTGTGGGTTGAGGGAAGGAGCAGATGAAGGTGTGGAAATGTACCATTTTAAGGCAATGCAGGTGGTAAAAATGATCTTCCTCTCCCACTGTATTGAGATTATTTGGTACACTGCTAATAAATAGCAGTACTGGCTTTCTGTTGCTTGCTGAGGAAGTTGCACCTGTGTGGAAATACAGTTTTCTGTCAAAAGTTAAAATGAAGGGATCTGTCATAAACCTTCTGTGTAACTGAGAACTGCAAACTGATGAAAGTGATTGTCTGCCATAGTGAGAAAAGTTGTAGTGTGTTATCAATTCTTGCTGAAATGGAAAATATGTTAAAATGCAAAGTGCTTGTCTGGAGGTTGCAGTAACCAGAACTATTGGCCTGCATACAGGCTTTTGGGAGGGAAACCTCACTCCAGTCTTAGCGTGTGTTTTGCTGATTCAGCACAGGGATGTTACTGGAAGGTTGAGCTGTAATTCCATCATGCAAACCCCAAGATTCTGTATTTGTATGGCTTCTGTATAAATCCGTAATTTAGTGGGAAAATGAAAGGTGACTTTTTGACAGTGATAAATATATTTTTTTTGATAGAGCCTTGAATTGAGGCAAAGTTCCCTTTTTACTGATGGTTTAATTGAGGATCCCTGAGCTCTTCATATCCAGGTTGGGTAATCCCTAACTAGGGCTCACCATTTCCTCCTAATAAGGACTTGATGAAGTGCATGTTTTGTCTGTTGTGGGCTGTGAACTGGCTGCCACATTTCATTGCCTGACCTTTGTCTTGCTTCATTTGATATGATTTGGGGAGTTGGTGGTTCTGGTGTTCATTTTGGTTTTGGTATATACCACTGTGTGATCAGTAACACCAGTTTAATTTTCCACTTCTGAAGGAGGCCCCAGTCTTTTTTCTCTGCTGCTACTTGGAAATTTAAAACAAAGTAGGACTTCTGCATTTGACAGCTAGAATAGTAAAATGGCATTTTAAGGCTGTGTATTCAATTTTCTATTTATGCTTTCCTGAAAGATACCTCTTTAACATGAACATGGATTTTGCATTGCCAGAGGTGTGGTGAGAATAAATTTAAAGCAGCTGCATTGCATTAATACAGATTTTTTTCCTTGTAAGCCCCTAGTGATTTTTTCAATCTACATGAAATTTTAATTAAAAATGCAAGTTTAGGATAAAGCTGACAGTGAAACAGGTGATGCTGACAGCATAGAACTTCTCCTGCTGTCAGTTATTTCGCCTGGCTTTGCTGCTGAAGCCCCGTGTCCCCTGAGGTAATTCCATGGTGATCCCCAGCTTGGCAAGGCCGGTTACACAGAGATACTCGCAGTAGTTTCTCAGTAGTTAAAGTGCCTCAGCTGAGAGAGCAAGGCTTAGTGTGCTGTAGCACAGTCCTCCCAAGGCCAGTGGACACCTGAGAGATGCCATCTAGGAAGTGTTCGACTTCCACCTCTGGAATTTTGAATTCATCACTCTAATTAATATGCTGTAAGTTTGCTTACTGATTACACATTAGCGTGGCTGAAGGAGTAATTGACATCCTAATGAGCTGTGGGTGAAGAAGCGAGGTATGAGGACCAGACCCAGTAATTTCTGTTGGATATGTGATGATGTGTTGGCCAATGTGGGTGTGTCCACACCACCCTCCCAAGACTAGGAATGTGCCGTATGGCCAGTAAGAAGGGAAGAAAGCAGGAGTGGTGCTTCCAGCTGGTGAGAGATGGTGGCATCAAGGCAGAGGATAAGGGTTAAGTATGAGGACAGAAGTGTAGCTGAGATATAGTAAAGCTATAAACAGCTGATGTGAAATGTACTGCTAAAAATAACTGATATTTAAATAAATGCAGGTGTTCTGATGTACTTCTAATTATCACTCTTTTTTTAATTAATATGGCATCCAGGATGCTCACGGGTGGTTGCTGCAGATGGGGCGGCTCACAACCATCTGTGTGTGTGAGTTATCTGATACGAAGTTTGGACAAACTTCCGGAGAATAAATAGCTGTAACTCAGTCTGCCCAGTGTGTGGGTTGCAGTGGGATTGTAAACTGGAGGTGTCACGCTTCCTAATTGCAAAAATACACCCACACCCACTTGTTGATGCCAAATAATTCTAGTGATGAGCGTGGAAGGTCAAAATAGTTTTAATTGGAAGAATGTGGATAGTCTGTTTGAGGGCTGCTGTGAAGGTAGGGTGTGATGGAAGCAGGAATCTTCACAGCTGGTACTTGATAAAGCTAATGAGAAAAAGACATGGCCTACATTGACAATTAAATATAGAGGGTTGCTTTTCTTCTGGTGACAGCTCTGAGTCGTCTGAGCTCTGTTTTTGTCTTTTGACACCTCTGCAGTCTCCTGATGAAATATGCATTTGGGAATGACACAACTATATGTTTATTTGCAAAGGAAAGTAATGTTAGTACTGAGCAATAAATACGTCACTGTCTCTACTAAAAATATGTTTAAAAGTGGGTAGACACCTGAATACAGTTTCTTTTCTATTAATCTTTTCCCAACCAGCCTAAACATGTCTTATGTCTACGTGTTGGCTGCTGCAATCCCTTTTAAGCAGAGTTTGGAGCTCATATCATGATGCTGCAGCATTTTGGAAACAAGAAGACAGTGTAAACTCAACACCCCTCACCTCCCAAGCCCTCATACCTTCCTCCTTCCTTTTGAGAGCAGGGAGGGGAAAAGGGAAGAGCCTAAGCCTTTGCTGGCTGCTGTGCTCATGGTATTCCAGGTGGGACAGTCTCCAGAGTGGATGACCTCCAGATGGAATTCTGCTTCTAGTTCTCACTGCAGAGGGCCTTCAGCTGATTATCAGGGTTTCAGCAACAATGTTTATGTGTAAAGCAGTTTGTGATCTGTTCTATGTTATGCCATTCATTCTGTAGCTTTTACCCTTAAGCTTTTTTCTTGGAACTTCCTGAGGCCAAAGAATACTAACAAGGGTAAATTATTCAAAGTTCCCAAGAGAAGAGAGAGTGTTGGTTTTTGTTAAACCTCCTTTGCTTTCTTCACTTGCCTACAGGAATTGCCATATATATGCAGAAGGCTTTGGCTCTGCCTCTCGGTTCTTGATTGACGTTTCCTGCTTGGTAGGAGCAATGTTATGCTTTTACATCAGCTGCAAATGGTTATGAGTTATTAACTAACTATGAGACTTCAAGCCAAGCATCTTGTGTTCCCTTTGCAGAGACGCAGCTGAATGGAGCTTAAAGGGCCACAGATGGAAGAGCGTGAGCGTTTCTGAAGGTGTGAGGTGCACTTGGCAGAGACTTCCTTATCTGGGTAATAAAGGAGAGTTTTTCTACAGGAGTTTAGGATATCTTTACTCCAACTTCTTGATATACTACTTGGAATGGTGTTCTGACAACAATTCTCTGGAGTAAAGTACTTACCTTGCTACAGGACAGTAGTACTTTCCCTGCTGATGATGCAGCTCCATGGAGGACAGTAATGTCTGGATAAGCATGCGCGAGGATCGCTCCTTCCACGTGCGGTACAGGTAAGGCTGTGCTCGTTTTACTGGAGATGAGTAAGTGTGCTGAATAATAGCAAACTAAACACGTTGCAACAAATAGTTTGGTTTCTCTGTTAGCTATTGAAACCGAACCACTTCTTTTATTGATTTTTGAGTGATGAAAATGTACTTTTGCTATGTGGCAGATTATATGACTATAACTACATGATTGTATAGTATTGGAACTGTGCATGATGGCAGAATGGTACATCATTGTCTGTATTTCTTTGTATTTCAAGTAGAGTGATATGAAGTATGAGCCCTGCAGGGCAATACCTGCTCCCTCTTCTAGCTGTGGGACTGCCTATGCAGTTTGTTATTAAGTTTTGTATTCTAAAGTTCTCTGTACTTATCCCATTATTGCTTCTGTAAACGGTGGATTTTTAGGCATGCTGTCACCTTGAGCAGTGCTTTCCTTGCTTTAAAATGAAGAGACTTAATTGATAGATGGAAACTGCTTTGAAACCCTGGACTCAAAAGCACTGTCATTGCAACTGAACAAGATACGTGATTTCCCTTCTGAAAGCGAGAGCTTTTATCACTTTTCTTCTGAACCCCCTTTAGAGACGTGGCACAACGTGTTAGCATTGCAGCCTCCCTCTAATGAACCTTAACAACAGCAGCATTGTGTAGTGTAGGGGGTTTGGAAGGGTGAATTTTGCAGCTCATTCGATAGGAAGGGACATGGGAACACCAGAATGATTGTTTTAAAAAGAAGTAACAAGTGTGATTCAACCTCCACCCTGGTCATCCTTGCTTTGGAGGCCTTTTTCTAGCTGTCTAACAGCAATAAGGCACTACCCATATTTGTAAGATAGCACATGCTTAAATTTACTTCTGAAGGCATTCTGACAATGTTACATTCCTGTTAGATCTGTCTTCTCTTCCATTTCTTAGAAGTGCCGTGTTCTGGTTGGCAGTGCAGTTGGCAGGAGCAGCTTTGTCATGGTCAGTAAGGAGAAAACTTGGCAAATAAACTGAAATTTACTGTCTGCTCACTTCATTTTGCTAAAATGTTTATAGACAGCAGGAATCCCTAAGTGTGTGAGCATGATGGTTCTTCTATGCTACGTGTCTATGTAAGGCACCCACTCCCAGCATTGCTCTGGGTTCACCCACACCATTGCTGATGCAAGAGACCCTCCCAGACAACCCCAGAAGACACTTGCTCACTTTTCAATAAAACAGGGGCTGGTCAGGGTATGATTATAGAAGTAATTGGATGAAAAAAGCATCATAGCAAATTGTCTGGTTTAAACTGACAAGCCAAAAATAACTTCCAAAAATTGGCAAGCACATTCAGGGCAAAATGTCTTACTGCTTTATGCTGTATTTCAGGGCAGGCTTGAATTATACCAATTAAAAATATTAACAGTAAAATATTAATGGACTTATTAAGCCTTTCTCTAAGAACTGTAATCTTACTGATATTTAAAAAAAACATCATGCCATAATACTTTGAATTTTTAAAAAATTAATATTTTCTAAAATTTGGAGAAATGCAAATTAATTCAGTATGTTAAACTAGAACTTTATGATGATTTAATTTAATAATCATAATTAATTTTTACAATTTTAAATTAAAATTTAATTTGGACAGATTAATTTTGTTGTGGTTTAAAACTTAATGCAGGAAATAGTAGGTTATAAATTACTGAGATGGGGGAGTGTTACCAGTTTTAAAAATTTTTTAGCAACAGATATTGTCCCAGGCTCATTTAACTGTGACTTGGTCCTTTCCTTCTTTTTGGCAATCCATTAGAACTGATTTTAGGAGAGGCTGGTGGCCCACTCCTAAGGAAAGGCTTTACTATGGGTCTGTTACTGACTATGCAAGCTGATTCTTTCTCCCCACAGTACTTGACGTCACTTTAACAGCTATAAAAATGCTGATGCTGGTGGAAGAACACTGTTTTTTTTCCTTTGTTGTTTAGTGACTGAAAATAAAATGCTGATGTTACTAAATAGGACTAATAAATTATCTGTAAAGCAAATATTTGTAGAACTTGCTTGTCTTGGCCTGTTAAATTTATATACCAAAACCTTGTAACTGCTTTTACCTTGCTTGGAGCAAAAGAACCCAAAACTCAGGTGTGTGTTTCTGGGGGTGTGTGTGTTGTTTTGTTTCTGACTTTGCCATCAAGCAGTTTGAGGGAACCAGCATTGCAGTGGAGGTGAAGCTCCTTGAAGTGGTCAGCAGGGAGGCTTCTGCATTCCATGTGGGAGCCACGAGTAGGGCAGGAGTAGGAATGGTATGTAGCTTTATTACAGGACGCTGGGGGATTAGTAATGCTGTGCACCTGAACTAGAGAGATGTAATAGGGGAGGTTGTTTTGTGTCTAGGTATGTTACGTGTTTCTTGGGAAATTGATGGCAACCTTGTTCCCCCTCAAGAGCAAAAAATCCTCTTACTGGGAATTGAAGTGACTAAACCTAAATTGTGTTTAGAGATTGTAGTAATCGGTGAGTCTTAGTGCCTTCTTCTGTTGCCTTGTTTGTTACCAGCTTTCTGGTTTTATTGTAAGATGGGAACAGCTGAAGGGAGGGAGACTCCAAAATGGGAGAAACAACCAGGGAGGTCAGGGTGAAGGTGATATGTTTAGGGTTTATATTCTTATCAGGGTAAAGATTTAAACAAGAATGTGAAGGAAGCCAGAGAAGAACAAGGGTAAAAAATGAAAAGAAGAAAAAGGGAGCCAGGCAAGAGGAAAAGCTTAGAGGGACAGATAAGGATGAGGTAGTTTTACAAATGAGAAATTATTCAGAAGATGCCAGCCTTTTGGAGAACAGGTCCAGGCAGCTATAAACAGAATAGCAAAATGAAGCCCTGTGTGAGCAGTTCCACAGTAATATCTCGGAGAAGGTTATCCTGTTCAACAGGAGCAGAATTCCATTGGAAGTACCCAGATGAATGGGCCTTGTTCTCTTCTCCTCTGCTGATTCAATGTATCTTTTGTTTGGCCATTGGGTGTTGAGTAAATAATTCACTTCAGCCCTGGAACAGAGAAGTAATGTCATATTCTCCTTGTAACTATTTAATGACTTCTTAAAACATTGATAACCTGGCCCTGTCTACTCAGCCAACATGCTATTTAACCATTATAGTGACAGATGGAGAACACCTACATAAATCTTAAAAAAAACCCCAACAAAACAAAACAAAAAGTGTTCATTTGCATATCTCCTTTACTTAGCAGAAAGGAAGAAAAAACCAAGTCCAAACCAAAACCAAACCACTTCTGAGCCCAGTTTTGATACTTGAGGGATAAGCCTACCAAGCTTTTAAAATAACCGAATGATTTTGTAGCTCTTGTATAACATTAATAAAATATTAATATTGAATGCAGAAAACTGTAGAAATAAATATTTAATTTTCTCTATTCTATTTTTTTATAGCTTATTTAGATTTTGGAATGGTAGGTCAGTAAGAATGGATCCAAATGGAAATAAAGTTTAATTTGCAGTACAGATTCTGGCAGCCTGTTAACCTTTGTAGAGTTGGGCTCAAGAGAAATGTTAAATTTTGAGTTCTTTTTTTACTCACACAATTACTAATTCCCTTTTTCATTTACCTCCTGTCATTCTGGTTGCATTGAAACACTGTAATAACAGCTGATTTTCATCAGTCTGGATATAAGCCTTTTGCTTCATAGTTGTTTGTGTGTATGAAAAGATGCAGATCTTCCATTTTCATACACTACGCTGAGTCTGGGGTTTTGACGTCAAACGATTATGTTTCAGCTTCCCTGAGGAAGTGGTGGTGCTGCCTTGGCATTTGGAGTGTTTGGGGTAGTGTGGGATGAGCTGAGTGCAGCCTGTCAGGGGAGTTACTGGAGCACAGCACCCTCTGACATCATCCTGGTACCTTTTGCACTTTGCCTTTTCTTCACTGATCACGTCGTTGGTGCATCACAGTTGCAAGTCAAAATATGATTTTTATTTTTTATGGAATAAATTAATTTATAGAAGTGGAGTCCAGTGCAGCATTTTGACTATTATGTCACACACACATTTTGTCAAAGTTCTGCCCTTTTTAGCTGTTGAAGCTAAAAATCAGAAGAACTGAGTGTGGCTGTGTAATGAGCCAATTCTTTGCACTAAGAAGCACCATATTTTCTGGTCGTCACTCTAATTGGACGTGTCAGTTAACATGAGGTGCCCGGAGAGAACCTCTTTGGAATAGGATTAAGATTACCCAATGAAGTGTTTTAAGTCCTAAACCTTCAGTTGCTGATGGTGTAATCATTCCTGCCTTGTACTTAATCATTTCTGCCTTTTTCTGTCTTACCTTCAACACATGCACAATGTAGTGAAAACCAGGTGGTGTGTTATAGGAATGTTTTAACTTCTCTGAGAAGAGTTTTCAAAGCTGAAAGTACTGCATGTGTTATGGATATCCAACCTGAGAAGTTGGGCCTGGGAAAAACTTCATGCCCAGGCTCCCTCTCGCTGTCGGCATCTTTACCAACTACCAGGCACACAGGGCTTTTCATTGCAAGAGTTAAATATGTCTGTCATCTCTCTGTGCTTAAGTTGTGGAATGTCGAAGAGCAGCAGGTATGGTGCTATTTCTGTTGGTAGCTTATTGTACTTATGATCTGAATTCTTCTAGTTCTTTTGGAAGTCATTGGATTTTTCGAAAATACGTTCTTCCTGCACAGGTTTGAGTTGAATTTTTTATGATCTATTTTCTTCCGGTTTAGGAAAATAAAGAAATGTGAGAATTTTAGATATGTTAAATATTTCATCACTATGTCTTGTCAAAACAGCTGTTGTCTGGTGTTACCATTAACTATTCTATTGGGAATCCCAGCATTTGATTGTCCACTTTTTGGCAATATTAGCTCATGCTTTTTAAACAATTACAGAATGTCTCTTACTGAGTTTTCTTTTTGAAAAAGTCTCTTGAAAAATAGAATGATGACGTTTTTGCAAGCTTTTAAAAATGCTTGTATCTTGAAAAAGCCAGAGAACCATACTGATTCAAGACTGAGACCTCCTCCCTCTTCTCTCCCCTACCTCACTTGCATCCCAGAACTGGAAAGTAGGATATGTTTGTATATAATGATTAGCATTTATGAAATGTTACATTTGTACACCTGAATTCACAGTGGAAAAGTGCATATGAATGTTTTTTGTCACTGTACTCTCTATCAGCTTCTTTATTCATTACTCAAAGTGTAATCTGCACATTCATCCATGACTGCAGTATTTTCTACCTGTATAATTACACAATTACTTGTTCATAATAATAAACAATATTCCAGTGGGGTTTGGAATGATGATGTATCAGTGAAGTAACTTGAATTGACACATATTTTGTCATTAATTGAAGCTACATATTTTTTCTTACACTTGAGAATTTTCATAGCAGTGCCAGTATCAGAAATTAAGTGCCAAGGAGTATTCAGTTACATAGGAAACAGTTTGGGGAAAATTCATCATGTTCTTTGATACACAGAATAGTCTAATTTTTTTTTCTGTAAAACATTTTGCAGGTAATTGTGATATCAGCCTAAAAATTAAAGTGCTTACATTTGTCAAAATCTGTATTTGTCAGTAACAGCTTGATTTCTAGATCACTCTTCTGAAGTTATTTAGATGGTGAAAATTGCATTTTTTAATCCTATGGGTGCTCTTTATGGATAAAGCAGTGTTTGGATTTCTTCCCTGAGACTGAAAAAGAAAGAAAACAAAGTTGAAGCTGTTTATTCTAATGTTACGTTTTCTCGTCACCACTGAAATTGCAATTTCCATTTCAGCCCAAATTTCTGTAACGTTCTAATGCAAAGCTCATTGGTTGTACAAACAAATAGAGGCCCTGTGAGTAAAAGACCCTGTTGAGAACTCAGGTGATGGGCAGTGCTGCATTTGGAGTGACTGTGCTTGCTGGTTGTGTTGTGCAGGATGGAGGCGTCCTGCCTGGAGCTGGCTCTGGAGGGGGAGCGCCTGTGCAAGGCCGGGGATTGCCGGGCTGGTGTGTCTTTCTTTGAAGCTGCTGTTCAGGTTGGAACTGAAGATCTGCGCACCCTGAGTGCGATTTACAGCCAGCTGGGCAATGCCTATTTCTACCTGCATGAATATGCAAAGGCCTTGGAATACCACCACCATGATTTAACTCTTGCAAGGTAATCTTATGTCTTCAACCATTTTCTTTATGTCATCCCATTCCTGTAGAGATGAGCAGTTGACTGTTCCTTTTCCTGCCAAACCCTGCTATTAATACTGGCTAATGAGTGAACATGGTGGTGGCAGAGGGTGGGGGGTCTGGCAGGTCAGTTGGTCGCCCTCTAACCTGGCAGCTAATACTTGGTCCAGCACCATAATCCTAGGTCTGACTGAGGCCTCGCCAGGTTTATGGGTAATTAAGTGGCTTCTTTAAATCCACCCTTTCTTTACCCTGTCCTGTTTCTCAAACCCAGTCTTTCTAGTTCTCCAGAATGTTAAGCTGCTCTCTTGTTTACTGGGCAGAACTCATTCATGTTTATCTGTGTAAAACTCCCTGTGAGATCAAACCCCTGTGTGTTCCATATGATATTTATGAATCTTACTTTTACTGGTTTGGTATAAATCCAGTAAAAGACACAGACACCTGATGTACTTAACATCAGTTAAGGCACAGATCTGTTCTTCCCCCTGCCTCATGTGCTGTGACGCTGCGGGAATTTGTCCAACAACAGAGGGTTTGGTGCGAGTCTCTTGCCTTAGTCTGGTTTAGCACCCAGGAATGTACTGGTGCCTCCAGGTTTTCTGGGGCACTGGTGTGTCTTGTAAGTCATAGCAGACGGTGATAGTCAGGTAAAACTCAGATGCAGTTAAATCTTTATTGCTAATGCTGGGACTGTCTTTCTACATCATCATTCAGAATTTTCTCCCTATTTTCTCCCTTCTCTTCATAAAAAACACAAACTAAAAAATAATGTCAAGTAAATGATCATAAATTCATGTAATCGTCTACCATACAATGATCATCTGTCTGGTTTCAAATTGTACACTATTTTCTGGGTACTTAATTTCTGTAATTTTAGGACAATTGGAGATCTCCTGGGAGAAGCTAAAGCTAGTGGGAATCTGGGCAACACCTTAAAGGTACTTGGGAATTTTGAAGAAGCTATTGTTTGCTGTCAGAGACATCTGGATATTTCCAGAGAGCTTAATGATAAGGTAAGAATTGTGTGGGAATCTGGAAGTAAACTGTTAACACACATTCCTGAACCCTATTGTACTGATAAGGAATGTGCCACCTTTCAGTGTGAAGTAAATATACTGAATATGCAATTATTTCTTCTAGACAGCAAGTTGTAATATAGTTGTTTGCACCTGGAAAACTGTAAATCCAGGTTAAATATTATCCTATTTTGTGGTGAGTTTGTTTGTTCTTAGTTTAACTTTTAATGGCAATTGACTGCAGGAATTATGTGTCTTGCACCTCAAAAGGAGGTAACAATTGTGTTGAGGGACATGACTGTGTGGGTGGGAAGAGCATGTTCAGAATGGGCAGAGTGTAGTGTGTGTTGATGACTAGTTACCAAACTTTTTTCCTATTTATAGATTGTACAAATAGTTGTTGTGATGAAGATTTTGGAGCATGAAATGTTAATGCTTTATTTTACTTTTGGTTTAGGTTGGAGAAGCAAGAGCACTATATAATCTGGGAAATGTGTATCACTCTAAGGGGAAAAATGTAGCTAGTGCTGGGACTCATGATCCAGGGGAACTTCCAGATGATGTAAAAAATGCTTTAGAAAAAGCAGCAAATTATTATGAGTAAGTAGTAGCTTTAAATGTTGGGGACTGGGAGGATGTGATCATGTAGTTCATTAGAATATGGGAGATTTGTAGGTCATGAGCTAAACTGTGGAATGTTTATATGCAGAGCTGAGGTACCTGTCAATTTTTTCTTTTCAGTGGGAGAGTGCACTGGTTTTTGTTACGCTCTCATTTTTAGTGGACCTCACAAGTCCTTCCCTTAGGTTAGAAGCCAGCAGTGCTCTTCAAACCTGGCTGAGACCACAGTACCTTGTTATACTTCTGTATATAACTAGATGTGAGCACACTGGCTTGAGTAAGAATGTCTCTCAGAAAGTTTTTCCTAATCAGATCTGTGGTTGTGTAAAGGCCATTGAAACAGGCCAAAGTAGAATACTTCTACCTTTTCCTTTAAATAATTCGAAAAATCTTTATATAAATTGCTACGAGGAAAAAAACACCTCTTGAAAGTCATTGTTCTTCTTCTCACTTTCCCCCCAAACAGGGAAAATCTGACAATAGTAACAGAGCTGGGTGACAGAGCAGCACAAGGACGTGCCTTTGGAAATCTGGGAAACACACACTATCTTCTGGGCAACTTCAGGAGTGCAGTTTTAGCGCATGAACAGGTACAATTTGTGCTACCAAGGAATGCATTTTTCATGCATTTCTGTGTGCAAGTGTATGTTACAAAGTATAAAATGGAGTAAATAATGCAATTGTTTCATATTTTTAAGCGTCTCCTAATTGCAAAAGAATTTGGTGATCGATCAGCAGAAAGAAGAGCATACAGCAATCTTGGAAACGCCTACATATTCCTGGGTGAATTTGAAACTGCTGCTGAGTACTACAAGTTAGTTGCCTCCTTATAAATACAATTTATACCTTTTGTACAGTTGACTTCTGTTGTGGCTGGTACTGTAGTTCACTGCAGAACAGCCATCTCCTGAACATATACTTAGAAAAAACCCCTTGTATTTGTTTAGCAAAAAATATTTTTTCCTGTCTGCTTAAATGTTCTGATTATTTTAAGGGAAGGGTGGCATTAATACATTTTTAAACTCTTTTGTTACAGCACTGTAGACAGACATCTTTCCATTGCATGACATTTATTCCCTTTATTCTAGAACCAGGCATTACTGTCTCAGCAAGTTTGAGTTTCCTTGATTCCTCTGGTCTTTCTGGAATGATCTGAGTAACTTTCCTCCCCTGGGCTGGGTGGCTGCCTTGGGTGTGCTCTGTGGCTGACATTTGTGGTGCATGGCAACACAAATTTACATCTTTAACCTGTATTTTCAATCCAGGCTTTTTCCCTTGATCTCTGCAGCTCTAAAGATCTCCTGCTGTACTTGGGAAAGTAAAATCTTGGCAAAGATATAGTGTAGGTGTTTTTAGCATCTTACTTGTATTTTGGAGCTTACCTGTTCTTTTATGAATGGGAAAAGAAGCCTTAGTACTGAGCAGATTCCTCTTGGCACTGGAATTCTTCTTGTTGAGCAGGGCCAGGCTGGCTTGGTGGGTGTGGGTCTGTCCTGCTCCTGCTGATGGGGACGTAGTTACTGTAACACTGGTACTAAACTGTGTCAGGTGTGTGCTGTCAGGGAAACTCCTACGAATCATTAATGAAGTAATAATTTAAAACTGAAAGATGCTGTTTGAGGGATAAGCCTGTTCTCTAAAATGAAGTAAATGGAAATACTTTATGGAGGGCAGTGCAAGACTTTTAAGAGTGTAAGAGTTTATAAGGTAGTAATTTCTTTTTTTAGCTGGTAACTTGTCAGCCAGGTGTCTCAATTTGTTTCAGTTGTGTAACTGATTTTTAGTAGTAAAAGCTTTTCCTTGCAGTGATTTTTAATGTGACTGCCCCTTTTTTCCAGGAAGACACTACAGCTGGCTCGGCAGCTGAAGGACAGAGCTGTGGAAGCACAGGCCTGCTACAGCCTGGGCAACACATACACACTGCTCCAGGACTACGAGAAAGCCATTGATTATCATCTGAAACACCTTGTGATTGCTCAGGAGTTACATGACAAGTAAGCCCCAAGAGATGTGTGTGTGACACTTAGAGCAAATCTTGTTACCTCTAACTCTGCTGTCATTGTTCTGTATGTGACAGCTGAATTAATGTGAATTCCTTACAGCGCTGGGCTCTGGTTTTCATATGGAAAACAAAAGTTACTCATGAAGTTATTGCAGTTAATGAGTCTGAGATGAAAGACAAATTGATGAGTAACTGTCTCTACATCTCCTCCTGTCAGCACTGTCTATGTAAATTAAGGAGAGAAAAAGCAGATCCCTCTGTCATGACCTCCTTGTAATAATTTTCCATACTTTCGTAAGAATTTGTCTCCTACTTGTCCACAAATTAATAATATGGGAAGGGGTGGGGAAAGAATAACACAGTAGCAAGTAATGTTTATATTACAATCATGATTGCTAAGGCCTTTTTTACAGTGTTGGGTACAACTAAAATTTTTCACTACATTTAAATGTAGATCTTCTACTGCAATAAACAGAATATAGGAAGAATACTAAGATATGCTGAGAAAAAGCAGAGTAGGTTATACAATGTTCTGTGCTTGCAAAACTGAGCGACTGGTTTGCTGTGAGCTTAAAAATTAAAATTTTGATTAATTTGTTCATATTTATGGTAATACCCAGATCACACTCCTTTAAATACAGTACTTACTGTGTTGGTGTTGGAATGCTCTGGTAACAGCCTTCCTTGGCACAGCGATCTCATTGTAGCAGTGCTGTGAAAACCCGACCCCTGGTGTTCAATGGGTAAAGGTGTAATTGAAAATGTGCCTCTGCTTTTCAGAATTGGTGAAGGAAGAGCATGCTGGAGTTTAGGGAATGCATACACTGCTCTGGGAAATCATGACCAAGCTATCCATTTCGCAGAAAGGCACCTGGAGATTTCAAGAGAGGTACAATTTTCATACTCCTGCTGTTGGCTTTTGCTCTCACTTGCCCAGGGGTTTTATGGAGGTGTGTCCATGCATCTACTTTTGAGTAATGGATGCATTTTGAATGCAGAGGTAGTTGACTCCACATCATTTCAGCCCTGTCTCACTGCAGCTAGCTCTTTAGTTCCAGTGTCACCTGACATAATGTCATCATGGAATCCAAGTTGGTAGAGGTTATTTTAGCCTTTACTTACCTGTTAGTTGTTAGGTACTTCAATAAAAAGATGATTCTCTCAGTATTCAAGCAGGAAAACCTTTTCACCCTTTTACTCTCAGAAATCAAGGGGGCAAGGATTGCTTTACATTTGCATATATGTGTACTTGTTAAGGAAATGTAACTGTTTATTTTATTTGCTTCAAGGTAGGGGACAGAAGTGGAGAACTCACTGCCAGACTTAATCTCTCAGATCTTCAAATGGTTCTTGGATTAAGCTACAGTACAAACAACTCCATGATGTCAGAAAGCCATGTGGTGGAAAACAGTTTGAATGGTATGTGCCTCTTTCTACAATACTTTCTAAATGAGAACTTACAAAAGAACTTAAAAAAGAATGTTGTGTTCTCCACTGACCACAGGGGAGCGTGCAGGTTTGCTTGGTTTTCTCCCCACCTGCAAAAGATGGTTGTTTCTTGTGGTATTGGAGCCATTCAGCACCTCATTTTCTGGAGGATTTACATTATGCATCACCAGTTACTACTTAGTTTCTTCACATGATGTTTCTGTGTCTGTGTCTTTTATTAATGTGGGAGATGTATCTATTTGCTGTCAAATCCTGTCCTTTTTTTCCTGCCATCTTACCAACACTGGGGTTACAGCAGAATGCAGTCCATTTGATGTTCCTCTGTTCAAAGGTCCATGGCCCTTCCCTTATGTCCCATGAAACAACTTAGGCAGTGTAGATTTGGGTGGATTTTGTAGGCTGCTTTTACTAGTGGTTATTTATTCTCTGCTAATTCATTTAACTGCATTGTTTTGGAAGTTGTACTTTGGAATTGCTGTACTTTGGACCTTAGATGAGTACAGCCACAGCTTTGACAGTGATACTACACGTTTTGATGATAAAAAATGAACTTGATTCTCTCTTGAAGGCACCAGACCGAGAGTAGGACGCCGTCACAGCATGGAGAACATGGAACTTATGAAACTAACCCCAGAAAAGGTTGGCACTTTGTTTCTTTCTGTTCTGCTGCTGAGACTGCAGTGAAAGATTTCTAAGGGTTTGCTGATGTGCCATGTGCCTCCCTTTTAATTTAGTTGATCTTATGAGTTATGTAACAGGCAGATCTAACAATACTAACAAATAATAGTTTTGTTGTGTAGGTGTGGAGCATGTGACACAGACAATGGCTGTAATGGCTTGTGGGAAGCTTGCTTTATTCCCTGCATAAATCAGAAAGAATGGGGTCCTGTAGGTCCATCAAAGGAATTCCTTTCATCTCTTTATTGAGACGGTTTGAGGTCGCAGCATGAAAGTGATTCAGAGTAGAATTTCTAAGCTTTAGTTCAGCTGTTCTGAACATTTTTTTTGATACAGTCATTTTACAGGCACTTAAATACATGTTGTGTTTTTCACTTTGGGATTTCAACCAATGTGCAAGCCATCAGGAACTCGAACATCCACCTTGAGTAAGGGTGCTACTGCAGAAATGCTGCTTTTGAGCCACAAGGCAGGCAAAGCATCTTTTACCCCAAGCTCAGAGAAATCTCTGGGAGACAGAAATTCTTGTGTCAGTCTAGGAGAGACTTCCTTCAATTCTATCTGCCTTTCAATAGTGAGCTGGCAGTTCTACATGAGTTACTCCAGTGGCAGACTGGAATTATTTTTCCCTCCACACTGGGATATCCAATTCCCCTCTCTTCAAGTGAGGCAAAGCCTGTCATCATGTTCATCAGACAGGCAATAGAATCTCAAAGCATATGGACAGTGGGTACAGCTGAAGTCAGCGCTGATGCTCAAGAGCCAATTTGGGTGCTGATGTAAAAAGACTTATGTTTAGTCCAGGGTGTGGCTTCTGCAGGGAGCCTCTAAGGTTTGGCCACTATCAGCTGTGTTTTCTAAACTCTCTGAATCTGTTCTGATCTGGGATCACTGTTAAAACACGTATCCTCTTGATAGTCTATGCCCTAAATATACTAAAATGTTTCCTGTGGATTTTGGCTTTAATCTACTATTGCAGTTTAGCTCTTGTAAAGGGTTTTGTAAAGGTACTTTTTGAGTAGACTCTGAAAGTTGGTTCCATAAATGTCTTTGGAATCTAGAACAATGCATGACACAAGCAGGAGGGTTTGGTTGGACAGAATGCCATCTCTTTGGGGGTGCGGGCTGTGTGCTGCTGCTCAGGGAGCCTTGGAAAGGCAATCACTGCAGTAGGCAGTGTTGGAAGATTTGTGACTGTGCTCATGATTTGTGATGTTGAATCAAGAAAGAAAAGGTTTTGTTTTGGCTTTATTCAGTTATAAGAGTCTGTCAGTTGTGACTAAAGCTATTTTGTGGATAATTCTATTTATTTTTAGGGAAATCCTGTCAGGTTGATAAAGCTTTCCATTCTGTTCTTTAGTGAAACAAGCTGGGCATCCCTGTTTGCTCTTGCCCTGGCATTCTTCTCCCTCTTCAATTTTTACTGTATATGAAGGACTTTGGGGAAGGCTGGTTGAGTATCTGGGTTTGCTAAGGGTTTGTTTTGCTCTAACACTTCGTAATACGGGGTTTGTAAATTTTTTTTCTTTACAGTTTTAAGAATGTCAGGTGGGAAATGTCAGCTGTGTCTGCAGTTCAGCATTTACATTATAACTGGCTTTCCTGCACTGCAGTCAGCAAGGACAATTTCACTGTGTTTAATTAAATACACTCTGATCACATTTTAATCCATCAGGTGTCACAGCACAGTTCAGTTCTCAGACTGATCAGTGACAGCACTAACCTGCTCCAGCCAACAGCTCACTAATCACAGGTCAAGTAACAGCCAAACCCTGAGTTTTCACATCCTCATGGCTGGATGAACAAAATAATGTAAAGCTGCTTCATTCAGGGGAGGAAAAGCAGCAGCAAGTAAGAGGTAACAATACAGGTAATTAAAATCAGAAGGCTTAATTTCGTGACTCTTGTTTTCTTAGGTTCAGAACTGGAACAGTGAGATTCTTGCTAAACAGAAACCACTGGTTGCCAAACCTTCAGCAAAACTGCATTTTGTAAATCGACTAAAAGGCAAAAAGTACAAAAACGGCACCACTTCCAAAGTGTTGCAGGATGCCAGTAATTCTAATGATCATCGACTTCCAAACTCCCAGAGGGTAGGTTTGGTGAGCTGTGCAGATCATTGCCTTTACTCATCTTTGTCTGATCAGAACTATGGAGAACGCATTCCTGCAGCTGTCCATTCCACTTTAACTTCATTTAAACACTGTGGCTCTGTCAAACCATGCAGAATCTGCCATTGCACAGCTGTCTCATGGGTGGTACCAGTTTTAAGCTTTTCTTAATACTGAAATATTTTCTTCCTTGTGGATTTTCCAAAGTTAGAGCTCAGCTTACACACATATTTTATTTCTAAGTCTTTTCTAGACCCTGCTTCTCTGAACTTAACAAAGTCTGGCTTTTCTGATTCAGGCAGGGGGAGCTACTTTGGACTTTTGACAGAAGTCAGTTAAAAATAAAAGACATTTGATCATAGACCTGAGGAAACAATGGAAAATGTTCTTTGTGGTTCTTGTTGCTTTTTTTCTGTCACAGGCATTTGGGTTTTTGATGGATTAATGGCTGAGGAGGAATAACTCCAGTTGTACCATGATCAAAGCATTGTTTCTTCCCACTTCAGAGAATGAAACATTTCTAATGTATTTTTGCCTTCCAAAAATGCAGCCATATTGTTTTATCTCCTCTTAGGATAAATCTCTGTCTATAGAAAGGGATGACTAAAAAAAAATCATTTACTAGATTTCAGCTATGCAAATATGAAACAGGACTGGACTGGAATTCTGGTGCAGTTGTCCCACATTTAAGTACTCTTAAGTTCAAGATGCCCCTAAATGTTTTCTCCTTTTCAGAAAAGCAGCCGAGAGACAATGGCAGATGAAGGGTTCTTTGATCTGCTGAGTCGGTTCCAGAGTAACAGAATGGACGACCAGAGGTGCTACTTCCAGGAGAAGAACAGACTCCCATCTGCTTCAGTGGCAACGTCCTCTACTCCCCCTAAAACAATGCGAAAATGTAATTTTTTTAAAGTAAAATCTGTATCTCACCTGAGTTTCTGCCAGATACCATTTTCAAAATGTATTTGCATGCACTACTCACTACAGAAAGGAACTTATTTCTGGGCTAACTTGTTTTCTTCCTCCTCCCCAGCCCATTCCACTTCTGTGGTGTCCCCACACACAGACGAGTTTCTGGACCTCCTGGCGAGCTCACAGAGCCGCCGCCTGGATGACCAGCGGGCCAGTGTCACCAACCTGCCCGGGCTGCGCCTGCCCCAGCACAACAGCCAGGCCGTGCTGGGGCACCTCATGGCCAGCAGCAACAGGGAACTGGATGATGACTTCTTTGACATACTGATAAAATGCCAGGTCAGTGTTTAACAAAGTTCTTCAGCTTCTGAGTCCTTGAGGACTTGATTTGTGTCTCCAAATACTGAGTTTCTTCAAGTAATCTACCTTGTTTACCATGGGATTTAAGATACATATTGATTTGGCAGATAAGGAACAGCACAGCAGAACAAAATATTAGGACTTTTTTTTCCAATTTTTATCGAGTTTTTTAACAATCTCCATTCTTATTTTTTTAAAATTATCTGTTGTCTAGTAAGTGTAAGTTTGGTATTTCAGTATTGCCTTTCCAAATCTGACCATCTGTGGCCATTTTTTACTTCCTGTATGAGGAAAGGAAGACAACCATATTTTCTGGTATACAAGACTAGAAAAAGCCCGTAGTAATGCTAAAATGATTCTTGTGGAGACAGGACACTTAAATCTCCTTCTGCAATACGACACAGAACTGATCTGGGGGGTGGGGGTGTTATTTTCAGTTACATGTGGACAAATGGTTCAGATGAACTATTTTAGCCTAATTTGCACTCTTAATAATTACAAAACTTACAAATTAATTCTCTATAATAGCTTTAAATCTGAAAGCAAAAGTTGTAGTAGTTTTTTTCATTTATATTGTTTATTACATCTCTTCCTGTAAATATGGAGCTTTATCTCTTGGTCTGTCTGTAGGGTTCCAGACTGGATGATCAAAGATGTGCTCCTCCAGCATCTGCAAAAGGATCCACTGTGCCAGATGAGGATTTTTTCAGCCTCATTTTACGATCACAAGCTAAAAGAATGGATGAACAGAGAGTCCATTTACCCTCAGCTATAAAGGGACCAAGTTCTAGCTGAAGGCACAGGAATGTACTGTACAGCAGCATCTTAGGTATCATTTTTTGCTCGAAAAGCATACTTGCCTTTTTAAAGATGACTGCAAGTAGTAATTTTGTCTCCTTCCTAATGAGTTTTCGTATAAATAGCAGCAGCATTGCACTCGTGATCAGTAGTTATAGAGTTGTCCCTGCTCTTGAAATTGGCAGCTGCTTTTATCGCAGTGTCTGAGATACCATTACTGTCTCTCCCTCTTAACTGCCTCTAGTCTATCAAAATTATTTTTTTCTCACTGCTCATGTGTGGATTCTACTACTGTCTCAATATAGTGTAAGACTTGAATTTTTATTTTCTTTTTAAAGAAAACTTGATTTCCCCTCCCCTGCTTTTTACGCCCTGAAAAAAGGTCCTGTTTTCTTTTATACTTTTTTTAAAAAATTAAAAAAAAAAGAAAAATAAATAGCTTCAGTATTTAGTCTGTCTTGCAGAAACACATTTTGGAAGAAACAATCCTTTCTATTAAAAATAATTAAAGCCTGATTTTAATTCTGTAATAAAAAAGGTTTTTTTCAAAACATGATGGGTTTTTTGGTAATATTCAGGTAAGTGTTTCCTACATTACCTCAGCACAGTTTTACAATCAGGAATAGTTTTCCAAAGGTACTTATTTTCAAGTTAACAGCTGCTCTTGCTGCTCTGCAGCCAGGGTGGTACAGTCTGTACACCAGGGAAGCACAGGAGTGGTGGGGCACTTGGCATGAACTCCAGACAGGGTAAGTGCAGTTCTTGCAGTACCTGAATGTCAAATGTCACACACTAAATGCTCCTGTGCTGCTCGTTTCCTGACCTCAATTCCTTCTGCTTCTGCTCAGGATGTGCTATGCTGGGATAGTGCTGGGGAACATTTGCTGCAGTAGATCCTGGTCCTGAGGCAGTTCTTGGGAACCGTGAGGGCTGTGCCTGGTTTTAACTGGAGGTACCTTGGGTTACAATGATTTTAACACCAAAGGTGGCAAACTTCACTTTGGTGTTTAGAAATGGGGTCCTATTTTTATTGAAGTATTATACCCTGAGAGAAGAACTTATGGTTAATTTTTGCCTCAGAGGGAAAGGGTGGTTTAAGAATAAATGGACACATTAATTCAAACTATTTTACAATTACCGAAAGTTTTATAAATGTTCTCTTGCAGCTCAGCTAGTTTTTGACACTGAAATCTGAGTTCTACTGAAACTAAAACTGTCCTCCCTCTGCTTATAAGGAGAAATGACAGAATATTCTTAAAAAAAAATCCCATCTCAGTCTATCATACTGAGCTTTGATGCTTTTACTCAGTGCTTCCTATTCCCTGTTCAGCTTTGAATTGACCTAAAACTCACCTGACACATCAGCTTCTTGTTCTGCAAAGCATTAAACTGAGAGAAGGGCAATAGGATGTCTTTAAACTGTGCTGACAAGCAGCAAACTCATTTTAAAGTCTATAAACCCAAAGACAGATCTAAGATGTCTATCTGAGCTGTGGTTAGTGTTATGTGAATTACAGGAATATCAGAACTTTTTGAGGCTGTTGGACAGTTACCTGGCTTATGTTTGCTGTATCAGAGTATCAGATCTTCCCCTCTACCAAGTATCTAATTTTACTCAACACTTATTACACAAACTTATTTCCAACAAGCAGCAACACTCCACAAACCTGTTTTCTTGGCCACTTAAAGGTGTATTATCTTACTTAACACATGTATTGCAAATTCTAGACACAGTATGTATACTCACTCTCCCAGATTTTACAACCCCACCTTACAGCTCACTGATACTCTTTTTTGACACTTGAGAACTAGAGCAGAATATGACAACAAAAGATTAGACAGAACTTACACCAGAGCTTGGGCTTCCTTAGTCTCCTTCCTGGGAGTCACTTAAAATGCTCTCTTTCTTCTCTTCACATTGTTCCATTGCAGAACTTTTCCCTTTTAGGTTTTTATTAGGATCACAGTTTTTTCCAGTCTCTTGCTCTGTTTTGCCTGTCTCCTGCTTCTGCTGCTCAAGCACAGGTTCTTCAGTACAGTTTTCAGCTTTGAGAGTTTCTAGTCTATGAACTTCAGACTCAGTGTACACCCTATTCTGTAAAAGATTAATAATAATCTATTAATTAAGCAATCTAAAGTGACAGCATCTATTGCTTCAGGTGCATCACGGCTCAAGGGGCAGAGCTCACACAAAGCCTGACTGGTACAATTTTTTTCCCTGGGGAAACAGGGCATGTAAGTAAGCAAACTGTGTAGTATAAATCTGGTTTTTTTCCTATGGTTTACAGAAAAGTCAGCACTTTTCCCCCCACTTCTCCTGTGGGTAATATTATGTGCTCTGGCTAATACAAGTACCTGTGAGTACTGATCTCTCAAAACTGGAGTTAAGTCTTTGTAGTAAAGACTTTTAATTCAGTAGTTTCCTGCCACAATTAGCCATTGCCAAGTATTTTTCCAGAAAGAAACATGTCTGGGACACCTCTACCAAACTGCTGCATAGGAAAACATGTACTTCCTTAACTCCTCTCTCCCCAGGATTTGGGTTAAGCTGGTTGTTTAAATGTATTCTAGCAGGTGACATTGAAAGCAACCAATCTAATCCCAGCTCAAAGAGCACCAGGACTAACATCAGGTTGTGGCCTGTGGGACTCTGGTACGTGCACATCTGGCTCATCGCTGGTGTGTGCTGTGTCGGGGCTCCTGCTGCCAGTGCCAGGTCTCACGGTGAGGGGAGGTCTGTCAGAGGCATCTCCTCTGTCCTGGTGTCCTCTGTACACATAAGGGGACTTCTGCAAGTAACAGTCCTCTGATTTCCTCCTCTCACACTGCCCAAAGTCTATTTGCTCCTGTTGATGCTCAGGTGGAAGAAGACTTCGCTTCTGAGAAGATGTTAAGTATCTTAATGCAGACACTGATGATCCTGCACCGTAGCAAAAAGCCTGAGGGAGGGAAAAAACCAAACTGAACAAAACACCAAATATTTGCAGCCTGTGGTTTTCACACAGATTTCAAAGTCAGGCATCTAGAAAACCCTGAAAGAAAAGCTCAGGTGATGAAAACAGCTGCAGTAAAATTCAAGCTTTCTGCAGTCTGACCACACTGCAGGAACTGCCAGACTGGATGCAATTTATTGTTGGTGCTAAAGATGTTGAAGGCTCTAACTCAATACTCTGTATCACTGTATAATGACACAAAGAATAAATGGGAACTAAGCTGCAATAAACTGTCATAGAGTCTAAAATTCTAAGCAGTTTAATGCTATTTTATCCCACTTGGGGAGTGGGCGGAGATGTGTTTTGCATGCTAACTTGGCTACTTTAATTGCTACACCAACTGTACTACAAAGCCTTCCTCATGAAAAAAATTGTCTTATAGAAGTAACTTCATCTGTGCTAAGAAATCTGTTCAGTAATAACAGTAAGATAAAAAAAATACTTAACTATAAATAAAAATAATATATAAAAAATAAAACAAAGCTTTTAAACATAAGATAAATGTCTACAAACCAGGACAGCCAGAGCCATCATAATTAGTACTGGAACCTGCAGAACGAATGGTATCTCCTTCATAAGTGCTTTGATGAATTCACCAATACCTTGTCCTACGTGCTTCAATGGCTCAGTTACAAAGTTGGTGAAAGTAATTGCCAAGGCCTAGAAAAGTACAAATAGGCAAACAGTGTTGTCAAACAAACAACAAACATCAACATGAACAGTTCCTCTGGACTTAGCACATACCTTTGTTGGTGGAACCAGCAAAATAGGATTTACAAGTAGAGTTTCATAGTATTTCTGGCAGGGATCGTCCTGAAATGTCCATGTGCTTCTAAGCCATTCTGTAGTCAAAGCAGACACACATTTTTACTACTTAAAAATATATTTTATGACACTGCAGTAATAGAGAAAGTAGCATTTTAATTATAGATGGAAGAGAACTATTCGAGATACAGTTCGAAGCTCAGATTTTTTTTGCAAACCTGAGATCAGGTTGGCACTCTAGTTTATCCAGTCATGGGGATACAGGAAGGAGAAGAAAGGCTAGAAAGAAAAAGAACCTGAAGTTTTCTCATGTAGAGTTAAGAAAATTCTCTTTTTTTCCATGAACTTAGTCCCCAGAAGCCTCAGGAAAAAAGTCTCATCTGTGGGAACTATCAATTAACACACTGTGTCCATGGCTGCCGAAGCAGCATCACTCCCAGTGTTATTACTCATCTGCCAATCTGCATTAGATTAAAATTCTCTGTTCTGCTTGCTATATTTCAAGGGTCTATTTTAGGTTACAAGCAAGAAGTCTTACTTCTTAAGGGAACTGTTACACTATAAACAAGTAATTTATGGCATCAGTGTTTCTGTAGTTTGGTTTTACTGCAGTCAATAAATAAAATTCAATAAATAACTGAAATTTAAAATGGTAAAACCACATAATCATATATTGAAGAAAATTCAGTCTACTGCTCATGAAGATACGTGAGTAATCTTGGATACCATTAGTGATAATGTTTTGTGATCTTAAATACCATTACAAAATAACAGAACAAGTATTTACCAAAAAGACTTTCTCTCCAGTCCAACTTCTCGGCACAGATGTTATCAAACTGCCCCATTTTCGCAATTTCTGCCTGGTGCTGTGCAAAGGCCAACTGAGGGGAACACAATGACTTGTGAAACAAACAGAACCTGCATCCATGCAGGCCTGCACCTCAGCTACCCATGTTTGCTCTTAGCCAGCTTGGCATAATTCCCCAAGTAAATGATAATTTCCCCATTCCATCCCCTTTTAATGATAATTCCCCATGTAAATATGTATTAAGAAAGTTAGCTAAACAATTTAATGGAGTTAAATTCTAAGAACTTCCTGGAAATGGACAAACCCCAGGATGATGGCTAACTCTGGGTTATTCTCCAAATGAAGTCTGAATTGCCAAAAAACCAAACTCCAGTACCCAAAGATAAAAGTTTAAGGCAAAATTAAACTGATGACATCATCTTTCCTTAAAATGTTTCTGGATTAGAAATGGACACAGCTGTCATGCAATTACTAATTAAAACATTCTCTTTTATTTTTTAAATAATTCCCATTAACAAATACCTGTATTCATTATAATTTTGCCTTACAGTTTGCAACTGATAAAATAGAAAAAATTAAGTCAAATCATCGTTGCAAAACTGCCATTCTTGCCTGCCTCAATCCAAGCCCTCTGCATGGCATTGCACTCCCATCCAAGAGCCATCCTGCTCTGTGGCACTCCACTATTCCTGGGTCTGACAAGGTGTAGTTAAACTCTTGACAACAGCAGGATAAAGTTGTCAGAGTTTCTTTTGTTCTTTAAGCCTAACACACCCATCAACATGCAAAACAAAATGTTAATCCCTTTATTTATTCTGTGGTTAATTAAAATCTTTATGTAAACTAACTAAAGGAACTAAATAACCTTAACTCCCTCATAACTATAAAACTTTAAGCCTAAAAGACATTAAGATTACAGAACTTACCTTATACAAGTAGAGCCAATTCCATGCAAAACTGATGAAAAAACTTACTAATAAAACACGTTTTAGCTGAACAAACCAAAGAACGTGTGTCCAGAGCTCTGTGGCTATTACAGTTACAATGCACAGCAAGCACAAGAGTAGCTGAAAAAGAAAAGAGGAACAAATTATGATTCAGATTTGGAATTTTCCAGTACACATGAAGAACTTCCAACTTTTGGCTTTGCTAGTGTCATTTACATGGAACAGCTGAGAGTTTTTCCTTGCTGTCACAGCACATCTGTGCAGTACAAGGCAGAACAGTTTCATGGCATTGCTAGTCACTCCTATCACAGCCTGACACTGCAGTTGCTCATTTCTTTCCTGTGACATTTAGTTATTTCGTCCTTACGGTGTTTATTATGTTCCTTACCCTACTCTTAAATTATAAAATTGGTGTAAGTACTTAAGTAGTATGTGCCTGGTGTGAACCACAGAACAGCTGCTGCCAAATCCTGCTCTTTGGTTAAGAGACAAAGTTACAGTTTGGTAACAGCAGCACAACTTCAGAGCAGCTCTTTCCTGTCTCTTTCCATCCACGGGCCCCTAACAGTGGGGTAATGCTACTGAGAGCAGCTTGCTTTTGTGATTTGGCTGCCATGGACCCCTCAAATCTAGACAGGCTCCTTTCAAGATTATGTCAGCAAAAAACATTGGCATATTCTGGATTGTAAAGATTCATTCAGAGAGCGTCATCTTACTAGAGATCCTCAGCTTAGCCCTTTGTAATTCCATAGTCATGCTCTCCTCTCCAACAATATACAATTTATTCCATAAAATTCACAAGAGCCTCTGACCTGTAAGAGTTCAAATATCTACTTGTCTCAGTATAAATATATTCCAACTCCTGCAGAAGCCAACAACTTCAGCATCTACTGAAACAACAGACAAACCTGGAAAATCTGTAATGCACAAAGTGTCAGTTCTAGTTACAAGAATGTGCTAGAGTCTAATGAGTCACATACCACAGACAGAAAACACAAGAAGAGTAAGAAAAAAAAGCATACCAGAAAAAATGTACTAAGTTACAATAAGAAAAAACGACCACAGAATTAAAAGAGTCAATACATCCCCTCTACCTTCAGCAACCATGAAAAAAAAGTGACCCACTGGAAGTACAGTGGAAATAACTGCTTTATGTGTGGAGTTAAGATGGTAATACTCATTGACTGGACTTGCCCAGAGAAAACAGCAATTAAAAATAACAACCTCCCTTTATTCTCTTACCAAAAACAAATTATATAGGTCAATTCCAAAAGTGTCTTCAAATCTCCAGTGCCAAGCTTGATAATCATGGTGCTTAAAATTGATCAAAATATCACTAAGTGCATCATCCATGGCACCTGGCTGCCAAGTTTCCTCATTGAGAAACTTGAGGATCTCCAAATATGTCTGTTTTGTAAGGATGATCTCAGCATCGTAATGGACTTGGCCCACATCTTCGTCAGGCTGAAATAAAAGCAAAGCAAAACAACAGTGTTAAAAGCTGCTTATTTGGAAATAGAAGTACATCCCTAGGCAAAAACCTGATTATAAACCCTTCACGCTCTACCAGACAGAACCTTTTTGAAGCAGACTGCAGGATGAAAATGTGGCACAGGGGGCACACCATGATTCTATATCCTTTTTGTTCATTCTTCTACACTGTAATGATACTCAAATTCAATTGGTTTATACTTCAATTCTACAGCAAAAACTAAGAGAAATGAATTATCTGACCCGTTACTAAAATTTTAGACCCACAGCTCATTAACAAGTCATGGGGCCAATGCCACCCCTCAGCCTGCTGGCCATGCTGGGTTTGGTGCAGTCCAGGGTGCCGTTGGCTTTCCGGGCTGCAGGCGCACATCGCGGGGTCCTGCTGAGCTTCTCATCCACCAGTACCCCCAGGTGTTTCTCCCCAGGGCTACTCCCAATGCATTCTCCACCCAGCCTACACTTGTGCCCAACCCATGTGCAGGATGTTGCCCTTGGTCTGGCTGAACTTCATGAGGTTTCCATGGGCCCCTGTCTCAGGCCTGTCAGAGTTCCTCTGGATGGCATCCCTTCTCCAGGGCTGATGTTCCTACCCAGGTTTCATTCTGTCACGACTTCAGCTTTCCTAACCTGATCCCTGGCTGCTTGGACAATCTATCCAATATACCTGTACTGCTCCCAGGCTACCTGTCCTCACTTCCGCCCTCTGCAGGTTAACACAGGCCTAAAAGACCTACAACAAACAATCCAAATCTGGCTTTTTCCAGTTCAACAACCATTAATGTGAACTGAACAGGGTATTACTACAGCTGCATGCCAGCAACAAATATTTAGATACACTGAATTCACACAGCCCTCCTTTGGATGCTTCACAGATCAAATGGCCACTGTGTCTCCTGAGCAGTACTGGATGCACACACTTGTAATACCTTTTCCCTTAAAATTCACTTCCCTTCATTTTAATTTAAGGTATGCCAGAGTAATTAATCAATATGTGAAAACTGCACGAAGTAGTAATATGAATTTGAAATAATCTTTTAAAATTACTGTTCAAATACTTACAAGACCAAGTTTTCCAGCTTCATGTAAAATCTTATTCAAGTATCGCTTAAAAATATAAAAGCTACGGCTTTCCTGTGATTTGGCATTTCTCTTCTCACACTCTGCAATCTGCAACAGTGCAAAGGACACTTTTATTCACTTTGCTCAAACCCTACTGACACATTAAACTCAGGATCAACAGGGCCACATTTCTTTAGTTTAGCAATGATCCCTTGATTAGCATGCCAGAAAAAAAGCATATACAGTTACTGAAGATGCTACTTTGCATGGGACTGGCCAGTACCAGAGACTTCAGACTGCTAATAATATTCAAATACTGACCTCAGTAAGCCTATAAAAAAACATGAACATTTTGAGCTCATTACATTTTAAGTTTGCACCAGGAAAAAAAAAGAGAACTGTAAAAAATACGAAGCAACTAAAACAACATTAAAATTACATGTCTTCCACTGGGTACCAAATGGAAGTGAGTGCCACAGTAGCTACACAAGCATCGCCACGGGCTGGGTGGGTCTCAGAGCAGCCCCTGAGAGCTGCAGCACCACGTCCTGTGCCCACAACCCACCCCTAACACCAAATAGGACTGAACAACTTGACAACAGACCAGGCTTCTCAGCTTTTGGCAGCATTTAAACTGCTGACACTGGACAGAAGCACTCAGCTCCTATGGATTTTGTTATACTATGAAATATTTTAGAAAACAGCAATTTGGAATTGAGTTCAAACCACTCCAGTCTCTCCTCTGAATAAAGAGGTTCCCTCTACATACAGTGTAGTCTCTCATAAATTATGCCAGTGATGTACCTGCTCTATACTATTCAGAAAAGCATTGTCAGAAAGCACAAACTATTAAAGACTGGAAAATATTCTGAAGTTCTGTGACAAACCTTCTGTTGCAAGGATTCTATTGTCCTGGAATAACTCGGTGAGTTTTCAGTACCAACAGTATCCACAGTCTTATCCTCAGAGTCATGATAGTTTGGCTAAAATTACAGAAGAAAACCATGTATTTTTAGAATCCAGTAATTTGATCAAACATACCCTGTTACACTTCTGTAGTCAGATCCCTTTAAAAGGAGCAAAGCACCTAAAATCTGAGTGCTGATCTTTCCTGCTAATACTCTCCCAATGATACTCCAGCTGCCTATCTGCTGTTATTTCAGGCTCCAGATGGACAGCTGCTTTAAGTTTATATAAATGCATGTTGCCTTCACAAGGGGAGGCCTGTCCTCCCCCACTTGCCCTTTCCCCTCCTTCAAGTATTGATGACCCACACAGTGCATCAGATTAGATAATCGGACTGGCTAAAAACTGACTCAGCAAGCAAAGGGGCAGCTTCCAGCCAGACACATTCCCAGTCCAGCTGGCCACGCAGCCAGCCAGACTGCAAGTAAACACACCCCCATCCTGGGATGCATGCCTTTCCTTTCACGTTCCCTCTCTGCTCCAGGACACTGTTTCCTGTTCGTTACTCAGACCTAGTTTAGCAGTGCTGCTTCCACACAACCAGGAGGGCACTCTGAAGGAATTCTCCAAAGGAAGCACAAGAGTACACAAACCAGCACACTCATGCTGAAACCAAGTTTGGTTTGGAGGACCTGGACACACAACCTGCCTACCTAAAAACTCACTGCAGAGCAGAAAAGAAACCCTGAAAAGATGGATTAACCCAAAGCAGGCACTTTTCTCCTTTAAGATGTAGTTCTATTTTCAGGGGAGACAACAGTAAAACTATTACTTTTTTATAAAAGCCAGAACAGTTGGGCTCCAAGTTTAAAGGCTCCAAAGCTTGCTGCTGAATTACAGGGATGCAAATGACTCTCAGGTGGACTTGAGGCAGGTGGCAGCTGAAGAGCAATGCTGTGAAGAGGAATAATGCAGTCTGCATTTCTTTAAGCTTCAGAAAATTACATTCTGAAGCGTTTAAATAGTACTATTCAAACTTGAAAGCTGAATAATGACAAAAATCAAGAGCACCACACAACCAAGCACAGCTTACAGTGCCATGTGTGCATGTATGTACTAACAACATGCATCTCATGATATATGGACAGTCCATCCCTCATACAAGACAACCAAGATGATTCACCTGTTAAAACTAGTTTTATTCCTACTTCATCTTCTCCTCAATGAATCATTAACAGTACAGCAATCAATCCCTCTTCTGATATTCCTCACGTAGGAACTTAATTTTCAAGATATTTAATACCATACTTGAGACATTAACAAGAGCAGCTGAACCCAGTACTGCTGAGAGCAGTAACTGTGGTGCCACAACCTGCATAAATCAAGAACCACCTGTGAAAAGACAAAAAGCCTGGGTGCTGTGACTGCATCACTGTGCAACAGAAACTCAGCAGGAAAAGGTCCTGAGATAACTGCAATAACACAGATCTCTACTTTTTTTCCTTGCAATTTTAACTGTGGACACAAAAGACTTCCCTGTGTATGCATTCGGATACAACATAATAAGACCTTAAAAATACCATAATTCAATCACTATTTTCTGTCACATTTAAGAGCTATCTTTCAATAGTATGTGGCTGAAGAACTGATTGGGGGAGACAAGAATTCATACACCCTTTCTTTTTCTACCTTGTAAGGTCTTCTCATTGTTCCTGATGCTGCATCATAATTGAGCATATCTGTGGGGTCAATCCATTCATCTTCTTGAACTTTACCACTCCCTGTCAGCACAACTGCACACAGCACCAAAGGAAACAGCATCCTGTATCACTGAATGTAACAAGAAATTCAGATATTTAGGTCAGGCTGTAACATGCTGTATGAAAAAAATGCAAAAATCTTACATGAAAGAAGTATTCTTTAGTGCTGTTTAAAAACTCAGTTCTCCATTGAACAGGTTATATTTCACTTCCACATTTTTTCCCAAGGAAAATGTCAGCAATAATATGCAACAATTAAACTGTATTACATGGCTGGATCACTATAACTGACCATAGATATCAGCAGGTAAAATGCTTAGTTTGGTATTGCTACAACACAATAGGCATGTGCAGAACTCCTCCAGACTTTAAGGGAGGAGTGTTGTGTTAACATTAAGGCCAATTTTTATGTCACACTAAGAAGAAGGAGATTTAGCTGAAAATAGACTCCCCTTGTGCTCCAGCTGCTCCTAAGTGAGCAGAGAAGCTGGGGGCAGCTGCACTTGGATCCTGAGTGATGGATAATTCAGCACTAACAAGGGAAATGCAGAGCCAACACAACACTGTAAGTGTGGTCATGCTCGGTAAGAACCACCACGACCCTGGACTCACAGTGTGACAAACTTGAGTCTGGTCACGCCCAATGAACTCTCAGGCCAGATCACAAGCTCGGTCTAGTTCAGCAACTCTCAGGTGCAGAACAGGGTCAGCTGCTGAGCAACAGAAACACAGGCCCTTGTTGAATTACCGGTGATAGTGTCTGCAGGAGCACATGAGCACAAAAAACAGGAATAATACAGCTGGCAACAAATACATTACAGTGGGAGATCTAGAGCTAAAAGCACAATCACAAACACAAGCTGGCACTCTGAATTTCCCGAAAAAGCACCTGGTACAACCGAGTGCTGGAGCCTTACCCAACAGGCATCCCTACATGGGGGGAGATAAGCACAGCCTGTCGACAGTCCAGGGTACAAAGGTGGAGTCTCCTCTGACCTCCCATCCCTCTTAACCTATATTTATGTTGTTTTGTTTGAGGGAGGAGAAAAGGTAGAGCTTCAGTTGATGTCATTTCATGTTTAGGTGGAGTTTGAGTGACTCTAGTCATACATATAAAGCATACACAGGTTTTACTTAATTAGCACGTGTGGGGGTGTGAAAAGTGACTCGTATTTTCGAGTTAATAGAGCAAAGTTCGGCTTTCAGTCACCTCTTGGATCATTCCTGTGGCTTAATTCCCATTGGCGGCATTGTTTTAAAAAGAGCATGGCCACACCACTTTGTGCCGCTCCAGCCTTTCTTCCCTGCCCGAGAGCGGCACACGGAGCTCCCCCGCGTCCTGCAGCTCCGGGTGCACACACACAGCTTGTCCCGGGAGCTGCGGCCAGCGCACATTCCCCCTCGCTGCACTGGCTCACTGTTTTCCCACATAGGGTGCAGCGCGGGGGTCACGCAGCTCCCAGGCTGGCCCGCCCTGCTGGGNGCCCCTCCATCCCCTCCCGCCTCCTCCTGCCGAGGGATTGTCGTTTGGTTTAAATTGTCTACAGGCCCAGACAGACACGGAGGAAGGCTTACCTTTAATAAATGGAAGCTCAGTCAGATGAGGCTGTGATGTAAAACAACGGCTGTAAACTAGATCTGCTCTGCAAAGGGCCAAGCTGGAATAAAATTAAGGTCAGGAAGCTGCCCTGCCCTGCCCGCCCGGGCCCCATGGCCTGGCCCCAACCCCGGCTCCGGCCCCGCACAGGCCGGCGCTGCCGCCCGCCCGGGCAGGGCCACAGCGCGGAGCCCGCACGCCCCTCCCCGGCCTTGGCCTCCCTTATCTCGGCACCAACACGGCGCTTCGCCGAGACGAGCGGCCCTCCCGCCCCTCGCCCGGGCCCAGACACGGCGCAGGGCCCAGGCCCGCGCTCCGGCAGCGCCGCCCGCNCCCCCCCCCCCCGCCCCGCCCGCGGTACCTGAAAGGCCGCAGGAATTCTGGCGCGTTTACACGGCCCGGGGCCGCCCCGCAGCCGCGCTCCTCCCGGCTCCTCCCGGCCCTCGGGCCCAGGGGCCGCCCCCCCGCCC
>VWZD01012845.1:332905-357731 GCA_013396695.1 Sakesphorus luctuosus | reverse complement strand
TATTTCCTCCAAAGCAGCATTATGTATCAAATACAGAAAAACAAACAAGATTCTCAGAGGTATTGTTACCACACTGGAAATTCAGATCCAGGGAAGCAGTACCAAAGCTCTTACCTATTTTACAGGACTGGCCTACTGAAGTCTTATGTCAAACTGTGCACCAAGGAGTTATACCAAGAATCCAAAATAACAGATGAAATGGGTGCAGGTGTTGGAGGTCTTTATTGAGATTAAAGCACAGATACACTTCTATAGTTACCTTTCCACTTTTATACAATAGTTAAAAATGCTTGCTACAGTGCACATATAATTTAGTAACCAAGAGAATCCAAAACTTAACTGCAGTTCAAATAAATAAATAACCTAAAGTTTAAGGTTTATATTTTAAAAAGTAAAAGGAACTGTACAATATGAAAATATAACAATACATAAACATTAGAATCTAAAGTTTTGTAGAAATAAAACTGCAGTTTCCCATACATAAAGAGTGCAAGAAATAAAATTCAGATAAGCTTCTGAACTGGGAATTTAAACAATTCTTAAATTATCATGCAGACATAGCATTTTAAGCCATGCTGGTTTCTATTACAGCATTAATGGTATCCCTTTTACTTGGAAAATTGATAGCCATCAAGCTCACTGTGACAGCTGCTGCCAATCCACTCTTTTCTACAGTACATTATACACAGAGGTATTCTGTTGCATTCAAAAAGTAAAATATTACATGTTTCTACCGAAAAAAGTCAATATTTTACTTTTCTCCCCCTCCAACATGTTAACTTGTTCAAAACAATGTCATGTAGTAAAAACAGCAACATTTCTCCCAGGTTAGCTGAAAAGAAAGAAAAAAACCCCACACTATATAATGGACCGTAATCAAGGTGTGGTCACTGCCTAGTCAGCTTTTAAAGTTCAGATGTTTTTACTAAAAACATTGGATTTGTGGAGATGTTACAAAGTTTGATGTCTTGTTGAGGAGTGATGAATACAATAATCCTGAAAAAACAGTGGAAGTAGCTTTTCTTTTACATGTGTGTGTGTGTAACTAATTACATACAGACTCAAAGTGTTGTTCAACTTAAGTTTCTATACAAAATTCTCACTGAGGCAAAGACCAAGGAATGCAATTAAATACCAAACTGTAAACACATCATTCATGTTACTTTGAGTGCACATCAACAACATAAGAGTTCTCCTCATAGACTTTGGCAACAAGACTACAATAAGTCACAGCAGCATGATTTCAACATGGAAGACTGGAAGCACTGCAAAAGAATATACTAAAAACACCAAGACCTCCTAGAAACCAGAAAAATCAGTGACAAGTGCCCCTCTTCTTGGTAAGACACTCTCCTGCTCAACTGCTGCTCTCCCAATGCCTCATTATTATTACTCGTTTTACAGTTCTGTAGTGTCAGGTCTCTGTGCTTTAGCTGCATAGGTTGCCTTTGTTTGCACTCTAACCATTGTAGGTCCAAAGGGTTACAGTTCTGTCTGCAGATGACGACAAGAAGGAAAGATCTTGTGTGTGCCATCTGCACTGGATAACTTTGTCCTTGTGTTCTCCTACCACCATCAGAGGAAGCTGCTTCGTGAGGTCTCCTGTGGCAGAGGAACAGAAATCACTGGTCACTTCATGAATGAATTCTTCTCTCTTAACTCTTTTTAATAAAAATAAAAATTATATACTTTTTAAAGGGTCATTTCATGAATGCCATCTGAAAAGCAATAGCCATCTCAGCAAGCAACAGTGTGAATCATTTTCTTTACCAAAACAAGATTTAGTTCATAGCCTGCACTTTTAGCAACACAACATGCTGATTGCCAACAGACACAATCACATACAGACACATCAAACTCTTCACAGCTCTACTATTTTTCCCCCTTTTAAAGTAACACCTGATTTTCAAACCAACACCTCAACTTCAATATTAAAAGCACCACATGGAAAATGAGCCCATCACCCTTTGCAGGACGTTACCTTGCAAGTCTGTCACCTTGATTTTCATGTCATACGACCCTGTGAGCAGGTAGTGAGCGCCCGGGGAGAAGCGAACGGAGCGAACGTCGCTGGTGTGGGGGTGGTAGCTCTGCACCATCCGCCCCCCACGGATGTCATACAACATGCAGCTGGAGTCCTCCTGGCCTGTCGCCAGGAGTCGGCCACTGGGATCGACAGCCACTGAGGCTACAGCGCTGCCTGCAGGAGGAGAGAACCTCACGGTCACACACAGTTACATTTGTGCAAATAGCCAACTTCTGTCTTTAAACAATACACATGGTAAAAGAATACTGAACCGTGGCCTTAAATTTAGGGTGAACAAACATAGCTACTGTTACCTTATGATAAAATTTTATGTTCTAGCATTAAAACCTCTGAAGCCATTTGTCACACTGGAATCGTAGCAAAGACACTATTAAAGCTGCATGAGAAAAACTGTCTGTTCCTTCACAGGAAACAAAGTCACTCTATGAAATAATGTGGAATACTGCAAGCAATTCACCCTGGCCCTAAGGTTTCAAGAATTTCAGTTATCTTGTTTTATTTGAATGTACTTGGAAGTGTCTGTTTGAAAGTCACAAGGCAAAAACACTACCCAGATTCTGAAAGGAAATGTTTTTCATTTTAACAACAAACCAACCCCATAGATTCCTCACACCTTCTTTCTTTTAAAGCCAAGCCTCCATTCTGTGACACAAACACTCCTTATATCTTTCCCTGTATTACCCTGCCATCTTCAAAGTCTATTTTTATGCAAGAATGATCAGAAGCATGATAGCAGCTCTTGCCTGTTCCATGAAACGTTGTTCCCACAACACGAACACAGCTTGGCACTCTCAAATCCCAAAATCTGACAGTCTTGTCTTGGGATCCAGATGCAATCATCCAGCCACTCCATGTATAAAGTGCTAAAATATGACCTGTGAACAAGTAGCTTCTTAATGTGATTAACCATCATTAATCAAACAGCTCAGATTATATTTTTGCTTTCAGAGATTCAACTATCCTGTGAAAACCCTGTATGTTGTAAGATCTAACACACCAGTGTAAGGCAATACCCAGCTTTGCAACTCTGTAATGAGGTGTGCACTCTCTCCATTACATTAACAGCCAACAAATGTAAAAACAAACACTCCCCACATCCCCTCAAAATACCTCAAGAGCAACCTGGAGAGGAAAAAAAGTCTTGCTAGAAAGAAAAACATAAAGACTTAAACTCCTTCGTCCCCCAAACAACCCAACAACTTCATTAGAATACAATACAGGCTTAGGAAATGTGAAAGCAGCCACAATATACACACCAGTGTGACCACTCAGGGCATGCAGGCCTTGTCCTCGCTGGCAATCTGTTGTGTAGATATTGCAGTCCCCTGCTCCAGCACTTATTAAAATAGCACCACCGCTTTCTGGGCCTTCCATAAAAGCGAGGTCTCTGATCGTCCCATCGTGCATGCTGAATTCCAAATCTGGTCCTAAAACAATTTAAAAGGCAAGGAACAAAGTAAGGCATGCTTTGTTTGTTAGTGCTGCACCCTTTACAGCAGCTACAGTGACAATGTAGAATACTTTAGGCAAGGGTGTCTATGTTATCAAGTACAAACACTGCTGTGAACTTTCTATGGAACTCAGTATTCCAGTTACTGAGGTTGAAATAAAATCCCTAACAATATTGTTGTTGTTGCTTGAGCCTTCTACTTCCTAAAGCTCTGCAAAATGTACGTAGACCACTGACAACTGCAGCCAAAGTTTATAGAGGACATTTACTTCTTTTTGTAAACTCTAGTAAACTCAAAAGCCTTTCTCTGCCAGGAAGGAAAGGTCACTGAGAGCACTAAACCATGCAAGACAAGGCAGCCTAAGTTCAAACCAGAAAAGATAAGAGCCATATTCAGTGTATTGATTAGGAGAGTTGGGCATGGAAAGTTTTATTTGCTAGGCCAGAAACCTTTCTAAGATGAGTGAGAAGACAGATGACAGATCCAGGCCAGAGAAAGGGGAACTAGAAGTGGAAATTAATTCCTAATGACAATCAAGATCCACAGTAGGGTAAGAACATCTGGTTGGTTTATTGTATATGGGGGGAATCAGCCAGAAGAGAGCAATATACTGGAGTCTTGCAAAACAAAACCAAAAGACAACCTACCAACTCAAACAAATCCCCAGCCTCTCAGTGGCTCTTTGCTGAATAGAGATTACAGTGACAGTGAAAGGGAAAAGAGGCTAAATTGAAGTATTAGAATAAAGAGAAGCAAACCTATTAAACACCTAATCAATGTAACTTGAATGGTTTTGACAAGTACTGGACAAATAATTGAAAATAAATTCTTTAAATATACATGCACAGTACCTGTTGCATTACAAGTTTCTGCATTAAAAGGCAGTACTTTCACGTATTTATCATTGGAACCAGTAGCTAACAGCTGTCCACAGGGACTCCAGGCCACACAGTAGATTGATCCTTTATGATGCTTATTCCTTTTGAAACGAACTACAGGTTGTTTAGGAGTATTATAAGCACTGGCAAAAAGAAGAAGAAAGAAAAGCCATGAAATTTCTGTTTATTTCTAAGGAAAACAAAGTATTCTAAAATGAAAACACTTTTTCTATTATTTTGGGTAACATGAAATTTCATGTGACTGCTTGCATTGAAACATACATGTGTGTTCTAAGACACAAGATCTTCTCCATCTCATTTTCTCAGGTTTTTTCCTCATCTTCTTATTGTATTTGTGACTGAACATGCAAAAAGAACTTAGGCAGCCCCTTCATCTATAGAGGATTGGTACAGATAAAACAGTGATTGCAGCTACAGGACAGTAAAACCTTTTCTCCAGAATCCTAAACTGGTCTGATTCTTCTCTGCATCCTTCATAATTGAAGCTACTGTTTCTGTGACCACTTTTGAATATACCTGAGTTCACGTAAGCCAAGAAAGCTCATAATGCACACACTGTCTATGGCAGCACCCAGTACAGCTGGCAGGGCTAAAGGCTGGCTCTGAGACTAAACTCTCAGGCTGCAGATTGAAAAAATAGAGATTCCTGAAAGGAGAAGCAGGAGCCTGTGCAACCTCTGTGCGCATTTCTCTCCCAGTTTCTCACCCACCAGATTTAATCCCTAACTGGGGGCTGTGTTTGGCACAACAGCATAATTATATGACTGGGCTCCATATACTTTTGTCTGGGGCTGTTGTTGTGCCTACTAGTACTGCAACAATAAAAACTGAGGCCTGCTGTTTTATCCAAAGAGGAGTTGCCTATACCATTCCTGCTGTCAGAGTAAGTGGGACTCATCAACCACTTAAAGTGGCTAAAGTATCACCAAAAATGCTTCTTTTATCCCTGCCTGGGAAGACACAGAAAAATGCTGCTCTAAGTCAAGTACTGCCTCCTCTTTGGCTATTAAATAAAAATAACCAAAAAATATACAACAAAAGAAAAAACTCATTTATGTTCATCATTATGAGCTGTACATTGGACATTATTTGTTGACTAAAGTGACTAACAAAGTTTTACTCATCTACTAGGAAACTGAATACAGAAGCCTGTGCCAGAAAGACACATTCATCGTTCTACGTCAATGCAAGAATCCTCACAGCATCTAAACACACCATACATTCTTATTTCTAAAACTACATCAGCTTTAGTCATGGCTGAAATGACAGCAGCAGTCCCACTGATGTGTTTCCTTGATTTCAGTTGATTACCTTCCTACAATGTTCTTTCTCTGCTCTCATAGCAGGAAGAAGTCAAGTACTCAGGATAAAGTACTGCAGCATCCACTTCCATTAACATTCACTCCAGCAACATCAACAACAGAAATTCAACAAATGAAATCACTACTGAAAAAATTCAAAAACCATACTATAAATACCTGAACAGAAGAGGCAGAGAGAAAAGACAGAAGACAATCATGCAAGTCTGTTGAAAAACTTTGGAGATAAACGTGGCTTTAGTAAAGAATACTAAAGTAAACCCACATGGAAGCTAATTTTATTTTGTTGCCAAAGAGGAAATCCATGACAGATTAGCCTAAATCAGGATCATTCAACACATTACAGAGTTTCCTAAATGGCCTTATGCCTTATCTTGCACCTAGAGTTTGGATTTGCCACCTGTAAGAGCTGAGAATCACTGCCTGTCAGGACAAGGGAGCATCTCCCCAGCTCAGAGACCACATGTTGCCAATCCACTGCATGGGAGCACTGAGATAATCTGAGCAACATCTGCAGAACTGTAATGTGTTATTTGTCAGTGTTTAATCTTAAATATGTAAAAAACCACCCCCACTACTACTACACCTTTAGAAAAAAGGAAAAAACCCAACTCCAAAGCACCCTGTCCTGAATCACGTTTGAAGGACAATCTAAAAAACTTTAAAAAGGCCCAACAAAGCTTCAAAGAACAGTTATTTTACACAACCGCAGCTTTTGGAAAAACAAATAATTTTGAAGGCATGTCTAGACTCATGTTGTTACAAAGATTAGAGTATCTTTAAGATAATGTAATCTCTCTGCTGACTTGTAAACCCCATGATGAATTGTTTTAAGCAAACGGCAAGTACAGCCAAAAACAACAGTAAGAGGAAGAATTACATGTTCAGAATTAAGGAAATGTCAGTATTCCTTTCATGTCCAGATGCACCGTGTCACTTGTCACATCAGACTGTGCACTACAACTGGAGACTAAGGCTGCAGAGTCCCTCTAAACCCTTCCCAGTGGTCCCAACAACCAGCTGAGCAGGAGCAGCCCATGGTTAGTCCAGGAAGCAGCATCCATTCCAGTGAAAACACTTTGCACTGTTCACCACTCAAGAGGGAGCTGTCTGGGCTTCAAGCCTACCAAGTTGCCTTGCACTGGGTATCAGAGAAATTTTTTTTTTGTTGTGTCATACACTGCCAACAACTATTTTTGAATTAAACGTCAAAGGTTATCTTACTGGTGATATTTAAGGACAGAAAAATAAACCAGATAACTTTTTGAACACTTTGGAAGCCTGAACATCAGTTCTAAACTGGGGAGATGTCCCAGACAAAGTCACTGTGCACACCTGTAGCTCCTTCTAAAATTATGAAGTCTCAGACGCTTGCACTTCCCCCACTCCAAGAAAATAACATGTAGAGTAGAGATAAGGAGATGGTTATTGACGTGGCAATATTTATTTGAGGGGGGAAAAAAAGTATTAAAAAAAATGGCTGAAAAGAAAACTGAAAATACTAGGTGCACAGTGAACCACAAATAGTGCTTTTCCTGTCAAGGAACCAATGTACCTAGAACACAATGCTTGCAGTAATAACGGGCCAACAGAAAGGCTCTGGCAAGTTTTGCTCTAAAAGTTCAAGAAGATACTGCTTTCTCTATTGTTAACACTTTCCTTCTGCCAGAAACTGCATCTCGTAAAGCCCAACTTGTGCTGGCTTGAGAACTGCCATGTGCTTTCTCCCACTTTTACAGCATCATACCCAGAAGCCATCACAGTAAATGCAGAAAAGCTCCCCTGCTGAGACAAACCCAGCCTTGTTATAAGGAAAGGTGTGGCATCGTGGCAATGCACTTTCCCAGTAATGAAAGAGAAAAAATACATAGCCCACAAATACTCCAGAAGATCATCTGATTTTGTTTGGCAGTTGATTTACAAGGAGAACATTTGCTCTATTTATGACAATAAAATAAATGTATGAAGTGTACAGATATCAGGAGAAAGAACAGCTACGACACAGAACTGATTACACAAGCTTTCTTACCTTGGGTCAATTACTTCTGGATAGGCACAAACTCTCAATGTTTTAGAGTTGGAGCCAACAGCATATAAACTCCCACTGGGATGAAAGGCTACAGCTCTGACAGCTTGTGTGTCTTCTAGAGTATTAATGCAAATGAATTGCTTTTTTGATTTGTCATCCTGTGTAGAAAACAGTCAAATTAGGCTCTTCAGTGTAAAACTGGACATTCAAAAGTACATGTGACTGTTTTGTGGAGCAACATAAAGCTACAGTACCAAAGTATTAACAAGTAGCAGTCAAAGTACAGATTTGTAAAACTGTCTACTCCAGGTCCAAGAATAGCAGACTTGAACAAGCTCTTTTCTTCAACTCACTTTTACAGCTAACATTCAGTCTACATTTCTCATTCTCCCTCCAGACTTACACCCATTTTTGTTCTTCTAAACAGCCCACCTCAGATGCACAGTGCTACAGCTGTAAACACACCTGATCTGTGTGAAACTTATAAGGGGAACAAAGTTGCATTGTCACAGAAAACAGTCCAAATCATAAATGCAGTTTCTAAAACAAATACAATACTAAACATAGAATCAGATTTTCATCCTGTATATAACAGAGTTATCATTAAATTATGCTAAGTTTTATTACATCATCCTTCTGGTTAATTATATCACCACCTTTCTAAGATCACGACTTTTACTGATCTGATGTAGAAACTCTGGAATGTACTTGTTGCAGTACATTCTAACTATTTCCTGCTAACTATTTCCCTGGCTTTTCAAACCATACTGAGTGGAGTCCAACAATCAAAGTTTCAACCTGGAAAACACAAAACAACTGTTGTAAAAGACACCTCACTAGAACCTCTGTTCTACAAGGAGAAGCTGAGAGCTGGTATTGTTTGGCCTTGAGGTCAGAAGAGCTTTCTGGGGTGTGAATGTGTACATGCCACTAGTGTATACAAAGACGTGACAGAAGGAGTAAAGAAGATGGAGCCAGACTCTTCTCAGTGGTACCCAGTGAGAGGACAAGAGGCAATAGACAAAAATAAACTACAGCAAATTCCACTTCAACAATTTTTGTTGGTTTAAAAACACTATGAGGTTGGTCAGACATGGGAGAAGGTAGTCCACAAAGGTCATGGAACATTCTCCATCCTTGGAAGCAACCTGCTCTCATTGAATCCAAACCCACTGCTCAAAAGAGGGTCAGTCTCCAGATGTTCCTTCCAATCTCAACGTGATTCTGTAGGTACTGCATCAACCAAAATTCACACTAAATGTCTATGAACAGTAAGAACATATCACATACAAAGGACTGAATACTCAATCTTTCAATAACACAAATTATAAAAGACAAGAAAACTCACCTCATCACCTCTTGGCCTAGTTAGATTCCCTGAAGAGTCTTCCAGCTGTGGCTGAGTGACAGCATGTTCTGATACACTGCTTTGATTTGGTGAAGAGTTTAAATTCACAACAAGACAAAAAAACAAGAGCAAGGACAGATTTGTTTATAAGTATTTTTTGGACTAAAGTTACCATTTCAATCATTCTCAGAACTGACTAATTTGAGGACAAGTGTTATGCATTTATTCACTACCAATAAACTGTTGTCTTTAGAAGGGGCTGCCCTTTGTGCAGCAACTCCAAGCATTGAACAAGGGAATGCAAGTTAAAAAGTTTTCACTCCATAACATACACATGCATATATGTATGCACACATACACACGTATATATGTACGCACACATACACATACAGAGAGGTGGAAAAATTATTTCCTTTCAGGGCAGCACCCTGTTTAGTTAACAGAAGAAATTCAGTTCCCATTCTGCCCTGCTTCTCCCTACATTTATTTTGTATTTCACAAAAAAGCTTCCAGAAACTCAGTATAACACAAACTATTAACTATAAATATAAGATGGAATTAAAAGTCTAAAATTACAAACAAGCATAAAATGCAAGGCATAACAAATAATCACTATTTCTCACACGTGCTGTCAAAAAAGAAACATTTTATAATCCCTACAAAAATACAGAGCAAACACTGACCATGAGCTAAATATCCCTACTGAATGACAGATTAGTCTGATAACTAAAGATAAATACAAACAGCTACTCCCACCGTGCTAAGAGAAACACATTTCCAGTCCTGAATGCTCTCAAATAGCTTACATTTGGTTCCCCTGTACAGGTGACTCCTCAGGAAAGGGTATCTGATTGGCTGACCCACATTTTCGAGGAGTGCTTGTGTTAACACCATGGCTATCAGTTGTTATCCTCTGACTACCATCTGGAGGTGGGGATGTGAAGTTACTGGCTGGATTGGTAGATGTATTCCCTTTGCTCCCATTACATTGCTGGCTAAGTGCTTGTACATCATTTCCAAGATTGTCCATACCCATATTTAATTCTCCTAGTTTCTGGATAGACCTAATAACAAACGACAAGGGAAAAAAAAACATCAAACCACATTATTATGAGAACTTAGCAGGAATTCAAGTGGGTAAAAGGAGAATCAACAAACTCCCCAAACCTGTTAAGAAACTGTTCTGTAAGATTCTGTTGCTGGTCAGCTCCATCTTCTTGATTCACTCCTCCTTCTAACAACATTTGCTGGTACAACTGTCGTTGCTGTTCCTTCTGTTCTAAGTGCTGCTGGTAACGTAGTCTTTGTCTGTAATACTCCTGAAACTGCTCTGTTGAATCACGAAGCTGGAAAGAAACGGGAACCACAGACAAAAATTAAATAGTTAACTTTGGTATTTAACCTAAATATTTACCTTCTGGTTTGGTATTTCAACACTGGCATCAAAAAGCCAGGAGAGTCTCCTCTGAGAAGTAATGATTTAATTTGTCCTTAAAACCAGACACAATTTACATATTAAAAAAAGCAACCACTGCCAGCCTATGCTATTCACCGTTGAAGCTGTTCTGCTGTAATTCTGAAGGAGACTGCTCCTTCCTACAAAACTTCCAAAGTACTACTTCAGATCAAAGCAAATAGGTGACTGAAAAACTGAACATAAAAATCAGAAAACAGTGTAAGCTACATTCCAAATTCAGAGTCACAATTTCACTATAATTTAGTATTTTCTGTCACACTGACACCTCCCTGCCATCAAACCTCAGAGCCAATCTCCTTCTCCCAGCAGCCAACTCTGACGTGGCCTATCCAAGCATTACATCTTACTTTTGAAATTGGTGCCCTGTTCTAAGTTAAAAATTCTGTACTTTCTGGGCCAAAGACAAACACTTGAACCTCCTTTCTCACAGTCTCTTCTTTACATACTGTCTTTAGCTCCCACACTGCCAGCTGCCCAGGGCTTGCTGCCTCCTGCATTCCCCAGTCCTCACATTCTGTGTCAGTAGTTCCAAATGCCAACAGCTGACAATAAGATAAAAAGGAACAAACAGAAAACAAAAGCACTGTACTCCAAGGCCAGATTAGCCACACAGAACCTCCCTACATTTTCTAAAAAACATCCTTAACTGCATATTTAGAAAATTAGTAGGGAAAAAAATAGCAAAAGAAAAAAACAACCTTGATGGGTTTTTTGTTTGTTATTGAAGGTGACAGCTGTGTCATCTATGAATTTAGGTTGTATAAGGACAGCCTTGCTTCACCTCACACAATTCATGCATGATCTGTCTTTGTAACAACAAGTCTTTGCATTTCCTCTAATTAACAGTACTTGCATTATGATTTCTTGTTCTCTGAAACAATAATCATTTAATTCATAGTGGATTTTCTAATGCTGTTGCATTTGCAAAATATTTATCACTTGAGGTTTCCCATGGTGAACACCTGCAGTTTAGAAACTCCATAGTTATCATCAGAGGTCTACAAAGCATTTATTTTCTGTATTTGAAATTCGTGACCCAGTCACTGGGTTATAATCTTTCTAAGCAACAGGTACATTCCTGTTATACTTCTTTCCATGACTGGTACTTATTTGTCATAACAATTGAATTCAATGCTTTGATCTTTTGGATTCCATGCCATTATTACCCAAACAAACATGCAAACCTAAAAATACCTTGCCCAGAAGCTCTAATCTATAAACTCTGGCTTCTAAATCAGTCTCTACAGGAACATGGCAAAAACCAAAGCTATGAAAAGAAACTTGAATTAATTCCTTGCTCACACAGGTATAAATACACACCACTATGATGTGGGAAACAAAACAATGTGAAATTGGACTGGGTTCTACATTCTCTTCTACTTGTGTATAATAGCCTGCCCAACACCGTCACCACAGCACCTCCTGTCCTCATTCTCTCCTACAGATTCTGCATCTGCTCCTCCCTCCCTCCCAACGTGCACACAAACACTGTTGCAGCAGAGCAGTGACTCAAAGTCCTTGAGGGGACTGAAGTTTAGCTTGTTGATGCGACAAGGCACACTAATCAGCTGCATTACAGACTCAAATGACAGCAGAACTTCATACAATGGGGAAAAAAAAAGGAGGAGTTTTCTTATAAAAGATGCAATATGGTATTTTTACTATAGTAAAAACAAGATTCAAAGCAACCCACTGTCACGCATGAAGTTATCCATACAAAGGCAAATCATTACGAAGTGATTAGAACACAGCCCAAACAACCTCATTACTTTTAAACAAACAACCACTACCTCATTTTTTTCTGGTTTGGCTGATCCCTGACTCTGAGCTGCACTGAGGGGTTCATTCTCTGGAGCCGAGCTCTGGCACAAAGCCTCACTGCCGAGGGGACGCTGAGGCTCCACGGGGGTGTCACTTCACGCAGCAACATGGAAAAGAAGAGAAGCTTAACTGAGAAAAATTAGGAGTAGAGTAAAAGTAGAGAAAGACAATATTCTAAAATCTGATATCACAAGTATGCAAACTACTTAAGTCACATAAAACTGAAGATTTTGCTTGGGAAGAAAATGCCACTTGCAAAGGGTTATACTAAACAATATAAAACTCCTAACAAAGGAGCACAGCCAGTGTGCTTTTTTCCAAAAAGCCTTTCCACCGTGACATACACAAATTCCCTATTTTCTATCCCTACACTTGAATTACATTCCTTTTATCTAACAAGTTATTGAAGATCTCCCATTTTCAACGCAATTATGTGCATAAAATTTGTCTGATACACTATGAGACTAAGTCTTTGCTAAGATAATCACTTTAATTACCACTACCAATCTAACCTTAAACACAGTTTAATACCCACCAGTTTGAACATTGCTGAAACTGCAAGACCGAAAAATGTTTGTATGTTTTACCATTCTTATATTTTAAGTATTTCTGCATGGCCCTCTTTTCAAAATGGTCTGGCCATCAGTAAATGTGCAGAACACACACACCTCAGTGATTGGGAACAAAGTTCTCTAAGAAGTTAGTTCAAACTTTTTGGACACCTTTGGTCAATAACAAAAGCAGCTCAGCTGACTAAAAGACAATTCCTTAGAAGACAACTTAGAAGTGAAATATCTTATTTCTGTCATGTGCAAGAGGAAGCAAGGGCCAGATTTACATTAGGCTCAGCTTCCACCCTTGCAAATACTGCCATTTGAGTCTGACATGATCTGAAGTTGGATTTTCTAATGAAAAATGTAATGCCTTCTTGAAAACTATGGATAACCTAATTCTAACCTTCAAGAAATACATTATTAATGAAAAAACAATGTTCAAACTATAAGCTTCATTTTACATCATATAAAAAGGCCTACATGAAGAAGTACTGCAGCAATTTACCACTTTATTTGTACAGAATTATTCTACTGCTCTAATACTGAAAAAGGAAGCAAAAAGCTTTCAAGAATCAGTTTTGACACTGGACACTGGTCTATGCACACAAAATTTAAGGTCTGATACAGATCAGTAAAATTAGAGGATTCACAATTCATTAGTATAATCAGGAGATATACTTTGTAAAAATGTAACACCAGGGATACTTCCATTAAAGCTATCCATAAAAACTCCAATTGTAAGAGACTGGTAAACCCAAAGATTTTAATCAAACAAAATATCTCCTTTCAAGATAAGCATTAAGACAGATATGAAAACATATATTACTGTAAGTATTTCCATCATCATTAGTGAACTGACATCAGTTTGATAGTTTCTGTTTTCTTTTTATTGAGTTTAATTACAGCTGCTCTTCACCATGGCACAACATCCAGAATATTCTGTAAGACAAAACTAGTAAGACAAAAGCTGCAGCCAGGGCTGACCCCCACAGCTCTCGAAGTGTCTTCTGCTGGCCACTGCACCCACGTGCAGGGCTAGTCACCCATCCAGTCCTCTAAGAGCCAAAAAACTCAACACAGCTGCTTTCTAGAAAGCGTGGATTTAACAGTTAGAAAGAGGCAGAACTGCTGACAAAATAAAGGCCAAGCAAAAACATGATGATAACCTCTCAACTGACACGAACCGCATCTAGTTACCAGGACATTTCTTTCAGAAGGTAAAAAAGCACAGATTTTTGATACAGGCTTTAGTTCTTAAGGAAGGAGTCAGTTTTGCAATCTACATTGCAATCAAGAACTCATTAATAGCATAACTCAACTATCTCTAAGTCCAATACAACAAACATAACACATTCAGCTGCCTTACTAAGATTTGGTTTGCAAAATAGTAGCTAAATATTTAAGCTGAATTACTATTGTAACACTAAGTAATACGGCAATGCTGCAATGACAGCATATTGTCATTGGCACATCTTTCAAAGTATACTTAATCACTTAGAATGTCAGGACCAAAATTTACAGAGACTTAAGGACAGAACAGAATGAAGAAAGAATATGGGAGTTACAGCTATTCCACTGTCTCCATTTATTTATGTGGAAAGAATTCAGAACATAAATCTTGGCTAGACTCCATTACACACTCAGAGTATACTGGTGCTCTGTGCTAGGATCTCAACTTTAAGGAAGCTCAGATTCAATCTACAGGGCCCAAAACCGAATATGAAAATCTACTGTGATCATAAAAGTGTAAGGAAGACAACCTTGAATACAGAGCAAATTATGTTTCAATGTTAGAATTATTCTCAGAGTTACAGTGCCAGTAAGAACAGTAATATCGACAGCAAAGCCCAAGTCAAAACAGAGCTGCAGTTGCACTTACCGCTCAGGTGACTCCTCAAAAATGCTGTGACACTCGGTGTTCTCAAGCATGAGGCTCCTGCTGAGATTCTGTACTCCTGGGTAATGGAAATTAGCAAAGGAGTGTGACATTGGAGAAGTTTTGGTCCCGAGGTCTGTGACCCGCTTCTCGTGGTTTGTCAGTCCACACGACAGCCCATCCAAGGCGGGGTTTAAGGAGCGGGTCATGTAAGCGTCAGCTGACTGTGGCCTTCGCATGGGGGACGAGGGGTAAGGTGAAAGTTTGCTGATCAGAGGTGTCAAAAGATCAGCATATGCAGCTTTCGTAGGCTTGAGGAGTTTATCAACGTGAATATTAAGCATCTTTTGTTCAAAAGCACAAGAAAACACAGTAGCTGGCAGATTCTGCAGCCATGATAATAAGCTGAGGTCCAAGTCATCGCACCCATTTCCACACAAGAGATCAATGCCCAGCAATACTTCACTTTCTGTGATTTCTTCTCCTGTTGCTTTACTCTGGCAGAATTCCACACAACATTCATAAAGCAATCCCTTCATGACCAGCTGGAACAGGCGGTTGTTGCTGGCTTTGAAGCCCGCCTCGCTGAGCTTCCTGTCGGCTGGGATGAACTCTGCCACCATCACACAGGCCTCCTCAAAGCAGTGAACACGCGCCGTGCTGGGGTTCCAGTCCTTGAACTCGGCGTGGTTGGTGAGGCGCGGCAGCGTCAGCAGCAGGCACAGTTTGCTGTAATCCTCCTTGGAGGGGCAGAACTCCTCCAGCGCGTGCAGGCACTGCACGGCCTCCCGCATGGTGAATTCCAGCTGCAGGAACAGCAACACCAACACAGCCCTTTGTACCACGTCTGTTTCTACAACTGAACAGCTCAAGAACAGGCAGTAGCAGAGTTTCTCTGCTCCCATGCATTTATTACCATTACTGATTACATCTTAAATAAAAAGGCATAGAGTCTGAAATTGCTGATGCAAAATGTAGTTACAACAGAGACATTCCTAGATGCTCTAACTTCCTAAAATCCCCCACCCAGTCCCACTTTCTACAGATTTATGGAACGCTTTCAAGTCACTGCAGATTTGCTAGGCTTAAAATTTTAAATCTGTAGCTGAACAGCTACAATTCTATTGTAGAACAGAAGGTTACTTCCATTCTCAAAGCCAGCTGACTTATTTTCCCCATTTTCTATCTATGAAAAGCAATTGGCAAACATTATAAAAGGCTTGCAGACTGACTGTTCTAGTTTCAGTGATTAGCAACTCTGAGTCAGCTTTTATGCTGAGATTCTATTCCTCAATCAAAAATGTTAAAAATATTCCAAGAGTTCTTAGAAGGTAAGACCTCCAAATGAATAAAGGGCTTTATTACAAAGCCCATTGACAGCTAAGAGCCAAGAACCCTGTTAAATACACAAAACTTGGTGGTTTTAGTTACCAAGATTTAAAAAAATGATAAAACCCCCCACTTACCCATGTTCCCTTGATACTTCAATACAACAGCCTTTCGTACACAACATACCAACTCATTTGGTAACAAAATAAGGAACATTAATATGATTTTTTCCCTCTCTACTGCTGTCTAGTAATAGTATACAGATTGAGTGACTAAAGAAATAGAATACTTTCCATTTACAACTATAAAGACAGACTTACTTTTAACTTTCACTACACTGTCAAGAGCAAACCTTGCAGTAAAATGTATGTGTAATGGGACAGAGAATTAAAATCAATTCAGTTTGGAAAACAAAATCGATTACCTTAAAGCCACCGGCATTCTTCATGTTTAATTTCATAACATTTTAGTGTTAGAAATTTGGTATGACTGTATTGTCAAAATAAATGAAAAACTATAACTAATGTCACAATCTGCACACCCTCTTTGCCAGTTTGAGTTAATGCCTCTTTCCACATTAGAAACCTGAGTCCACAACCCCTGCTGTTTGCATATTTAACTGAAAAAGTCCTTTGTGAACACATCTGCTCCCTCAAATAGTACCCCCAACTCTGACCTTTCTCTCCAAAACCAACAGAAATTAAGATCAGGACCACAAAAACAGCATATGGTCACTGATCTACGCTGCAAAGTTTCAAGAAACCCTTTTGTATACAATTCTATTTGAGAACTGGGAGCCACATTCATTTCCAAAGGACACGGATTATTTTTTCCAGTGTTTATGAAACATTTGGTAATAGCTAAAATGTGTGTATTTAATGATGGGGGCTTCCCCTCTGCCTTTAGTTGGATTATCTCAAGACGCCTTGACAACAAAAATAATTCCCAAAGCAGAGACAATTCTTACATGCTGAGGCTCATCTTCTGCGGACATTGCATTGTTTACACATAAGGCTTCCAAGAACTTCTGCTTCATTATAATGTAGCGAAATCTGCAGGTGAGAAGGGAAATACTGTACATCTTGCTCTAGTAGGTAAACTAACCCTTAGAGACATGCAGGGTATTTTACAGCAAAGTTTTGAATCAGGCATAGAAACTGCCACGACAGGCAACTCCGACCTCCAATTTTAACAAATTGGTAATGGCAACGTTATTTTTTAACAGGAAGTGACTTTTTCCATTACTGCTTTCAGAAGCAGTCTATTAAAAGTATCAGAAGGCTAGTATGAAAAGATAAGTACAGCAATCATATTTATTTCTTAAATAGAAATGACAGAGCAGTCATCTATTAAAAGACAGTACAATGTGCATCATATTCCTGAAGCGTATGGCAAATAACTCATTACAGATTCTGTGCACGTATTTTAAGGTCAAGTTTAAAAACACATGCACATACAGTAGGAACAGTATACAGGTTGGGGAAAAAAACCCAAAAAGCCAAGATGAAAAATTCAGAACTACTATTTTCACAGATGATACTTAGAAATTCACAGATTTTCCACAACTCAAAAAATTGAACTCTGACATACATTCTATTTTACCTTTTCTTGTCGAATTTTTCCATACATTCAAGAGGCTGAATAAATTGAAGAACCTCATCCCACTGACCATCAAGAATCAATTGCCTAGTAAAAGAAAGTATCATTCCTTGAATTTCACTAGACAAGAACAGTATTTTTCTAGGTAAGGGGATAATAAAAAACAATAACACACAAATGATCAGCCTGCTTTGAACAGTCAGTACTTTGCACAGATGCCAAGATGACTGCCTGATGTGACTAACAGCAACCACAAAATCCTTTCTCAATATTTTGGAAAAATAACTGCATACTAGAAGGACAATATTAATGACTTTTAAAGGCACACCAAAAAGGAGAAAATGGTCCCCTGTCTCCTGCTTTATTTGTAATTCTTATTTTAAAAAAAAATCTTACATGAAAGAGTTTTTGAATAAACATATTGGTATAAAAGAACGAAAGAGAACTTAAAAATTAGTTAATTTTAATTGTATAAATACTGCTGAGTCTATTTTATAAAGGGGGTGGGAGAACAAACACAGAGCCCCCACATTAACCATGTAAGAGAAGCAGCTTGGCAGGAACTCTGCCAGCACAAGGGCTCCAACTCCAAGATCGGTGGGCTGGACTGAACAGGCAGATCAGTTCAATCCACATCTTGATAAAGGCCCAGACCTACAAGGAAGGGATGAGTTCCTCCAGCTAAGCCAAGAAGGAAACAAATTGGATTAGTAACTTTCATCTTTCTGTAATTCTTCTTGCATTTCATTTTAGGCCAATATCCATAATTTTAATCAAAAGGGAAGCCAGGTGAGAAGTTTCGCCCAGTGAAAAAATGTATTTTTAAATGTTTTAAGAATAGCTGGATAAATTATTTTCCCATGCTTCAGCAATGTTATTATGTACCTTTGGCATGAAATAGAAGACAGCAATGCTGAAAACTAATGTGCATCTACACTGATTATTTTTCAAAGTATGAGGGCAATATCCTGCATAGTAAACGGCACCGACTCTCATCCCTTGATGATAAAGGATACTCCTTTCATGTTGTTAAATTTAAGATAAATCTAGGCATTCTTTTGAAATGCAGGTAGTATTTCTGGGGAAAAGCTTTGGAAACCATTCATCCTTTACCACAGAACCAGAACACTGTAAAATATTTTGAAAGACAATAAACTACACACTTGGGTCCATGTGACCTGGTAAGCTGGTAACACATCAGACACCAACAGGTCTTCCTTTCCCATCCTATTCCTGCTTGTGGCCTTTCCCTAACTTATCCTGGAGTAACACTGGCACTTGTTAAGGCTCCTTCTGCCTTAAATTAATTGGCGTGGCAGAAAAATAATCTAGTTAAAATGAAAGAACAAGCAAACAAAAAAATCTAGCTCAGCCTATGCTGATGATGTCTTGTCACATACTCCAAGTGGCTCATAGAGAGATGTCACCAACTCCAGAGCTTGAACACATTCCAGGGCTGGACCACAGAACAGAATCAGCAGGAAGCAGAATGATGAGGGCACAAGTTCAGATCTCCGATTTAGGGGCACAGGCCTGCCCACTGAATCACAGTCCAACTCTGTTTTCATATGTGTGGTATTTAAGCACCAAAAAAAGTCCTACCTTAGAAAGAGCATGTCATCTGAGAACAAGCCATTAATGACCCCGCTTTCCTTCTCAAGTGCCAGCATACTGATATGAAGTTTCCTTGAGTTCAGAAAATCCAGTATTAGCTTAATTATTTCAGCTTCTTTAACATTCACTGTTTCTTCAGCCGTCATGATGGCAGCCTAAAAGGAAAGAATTTTAGCTATGATCAATATCTCATCTTGTGCTTGATTAACAAATGTTGGCTACTAACAAAAATACAGTTTTATGGAACAGAATGTAATAGTGCTACAAAAATTAAATTACAAGATTAATTAATTGATTTTAAGAGGTTGACTATAAAGCCATAATTAAGACCTAACATTGCATAGGATAAATCAAAAATTGCAGATGCATACACAGAGGTCCTTATAACAAATCTAACAGCAACAACAACAACAAACCAATCCTCCTACAGTATGAAAATATTGTGCTTACTAAGTCAGCAATATGTGAAATTTTCCTTTCTGAAATGCAAGTTCAAAGAGCGTAAGAGTTAGTTACTATGTCATTATGTAGAGATCTCACATTCCAACACATGCAAAAGACACAGCACACTAAAATTGCATTCTCTCCATACCTTAACTCTGAAGTAGCACATGACAGTTAAACCAGGGGGTTTCATTCTTCCTTCCTAAGGATGCCTATTTCTGTCTACATCCCTCATGAAGAATCTAAAGCTCTGAATCCAAGGTGGCCTACGACATCTGCCCACTGGCTGCCAACTCCCCCTCACTCACCTGCCTTCAGCCACATTCCGGGCCCCTCCTTGGCACTCCCCACTGTGTCACTGCCTCAGCTTTTCCACCAGCTCATCCCAAGTGGCTCAGTGGCCCAGCCAGCAGAAAGGAAAAGTGGGAAGATGCAGCTGGGGCCCTGGTGGCCAGCAGGTACCTTGTTTAAAGCCTTCATGGGTACAAGGTCCAAGCTCTTTTGCAACACAATTCCTTCAAGGCTATGAGAGTTTTAGCATGGACTCATCTCAGGAAACCTAAACTAAATTCTGCTTCTGGCTAAGTCTTGCCTGGTTGCTTAAGTCTGACTTAACGTAGAAGCTGTTGAACATTCTTAAAAAGACTTTACAGTTTTATCACCTCACCTGATCTTCAGAAAACAATCTGGGGATGTAGGGAGAAACTCTGTAATACAGCCAAGCCACACAGCATTGCCCTACCAGCAATTTAAAAAACAAACAAACAAAAACAAACCAACCCCACAAACCAAAACACCACCTAGCAGCACCTTCATATGCAAGAGTATGACTTTATATCAGGAAAACGTCAGTGTAATCCCGTATTACTCCTGCCAAAAGGGGCAGTGACTCCTGTCCCCTCTGCCCTCAGCCACCCCCTGGCACCGCCACACGGGCTGGGTGCTGTGTCAGAGCACTCAGGCAAACACAGGGCACTAATCCTGACACAGGGAACTACCAGAGCTTTGCTTTCTGGCAGTAGCAAAGTCTCTAACCTGACTTAAACTGACGATGAGAGTGCACCAAAGAACACAGAAGAAACCAGATCAGTGCTGAACCCTCTGCAGGAGGCAACATCCCCAGGAACAAGGAGAGGCATCAGTGATCCGAAAAATGAATAAAGGGAGATGACCACACAGTGCCAGATGTCCACAGCAACAGCTTATAGTTCCCAGCTTCTCCCCCTTATAATTCAAAAGGGAAAATAAAAATTCTTCTCAATTCCCTCATGAAATCATTCACTTAGGCAGAAATCTAGCAACTACAAGGCTGAAAAATAACCAGCTGTGGGCAACACAGCTCCCAAGACAAGCTGAAGAGACGATGCAGCCTTCAGATACCTCACTGTTAGAAAACTGGACCTAATAAGCCAGTTATCTATCTCATATTAGGGAAAGATGAAGAGAAACTGGCTAAGTTTGAATAAACCAAATAGAACAAAATATTAACAAGAAAGGAATTATTTACCAGAGAGGAGGGGAAGACACAAACACTCCAGTGAAACTTCTCACTGATCATCACAAACCAATATTAGTGAACTTGAAAGGACACAAATAATTAGGCATTAATAACATGGCGTTTTGCACCACTGTCAAAACTCCCAAGTTTTTCATCTTCCTCACAGTTGTATGCCAACTTTTTTCCATGTAAGTTTTTGCCAGATCATTTGAAGAGCAAAGCATTCCAGTATAGCAGCATGGTTTATTTTGGAACAACAGAGACCTAGTTGTGCCAGATGAAATGGCCTAACTTCTTAAAAAGGCTGGGTCTAATTCTCATTTTTGTCACAGAAGACTCCAGTCACCAAGTATTTTGATGGGTCTCATGAAAGACACACCCAGAAACCACAAGCACACTCTCAGCTAGTAAAGTCACAGGGAAAAATGAAATTCTGGCTTAAAGAAAGCTTTGCTGCAGGAAAGAAAGCTAGACCCACAAATCCAGAACTTGTACAAGATGCTTTTCCCTTACATTTTAGTACTGTATCAACTTGCCCTTTTAGCAACTGGATACAGATTTTCAGTCTCAGAGAAAAATTCAACCATACCTGTATATACTGAAGGGGAAAAAAATCAACACAACCAGCAGTTTAGTATTGACACCTTAATTCACAACCTTACCTAAAGCATTTGCATTTCTTCTTTATTATGTTTTTTATATAAACTAAATTAACCTCCTTGCCAAAAGACAAAGTAAAACTTAGGCAAAGCTATACTAAGACTCCCCATCAGAAAACTACTAGGAAAAAAAGCAGACTGAGACTCCCTCTGAAGAAAGGACCAAGTCTCCAGGTTTCTTTTCAACTAGATATACTGGACTCAAGTCCAAACAGGAAACCCCACTACACAGCTTCAAGCTTGTCTTAAAATGAATCATTTTTATATTGTATTGATGAAAAAAAGCACAATATTCAGTACTTGTTTGAGTACAACTACACTAAGTAAAATCTAGCATCTGCAAGCAGCTGTCCTCCATTTTCCACTGTAATTTTTAAAAATAACAGGCTTGCCCCGAACATGAAGCCTTTGACAACTCTAACACCTAATTTCATTTACATAGATCAGGCTAAAGAATATTTTATATAAGACTAGTCTTAGCACTTTTGGGGTACTATAAAGAAAAATGTAATATAATAACCCAAACCTAGTTTGGATACTGAACTTCTGAAAAACAGTTGAAGTACAATTCTAAGTTCATGCATTAACAGTTTTATGACAGTATTTAGTACATATTTGCTGTCAGAGCAACACAAACAGCTAGAAAAGAACAGTAAACCTACTAGAGAAGACTTTCACATAATTGATGTTTTTTAGGCTGATGAACTCAGACTTTTATAAGCATAATGCTGTCAAAGTAATAAGCAGACCTCTAAAACTATCATGAAATGACAAATATACATGGGTTTGCACATCACCCTCTATGAAATCTATCAAGTTTTCTGACATTCAGTGGTATGTCTGTATGTGTATAAATAAATATAATAACAATAATCAAAAAGCAAAGAACAGCAGGGAAACTCAAGATTAGAGCTCAAGCTGCATCTTTGGTCCATCACACTGCAGTGTTTCCTGCCAGCACATATGGCACATAACGTCACAATCTGATCAGCTCAAGCACTAATACTCAAGAATTATTGAAGCACAGTATTAGTTTGAGGTATAAATGAAAGTAAATGAGAATTAGAGCTTAATATTTCAGGTGCCTTCAGCCAACCAGGTCTCTGCTGCAACCTTTTTATGTTAGTCTTTTCATAACAGCACTTCTCCATACCTGTCTTCCTTCCTTCTTTCTCCTGTTCACTCACCCTTATCACCTTCCCCTATTTCTGTATCTAAATTTGTTTTCCTATACCAAGGAAAAAAACTTCTTGCCGCAAACCTGGCACACGTTTTCTCTGTAGCTTCAATGGACAAGAAGTCCTTTAAACGAGCTCTTTGGAACACAAGGCTACCTACTGCTAAATGTTCCAGAGAGAGGCTTCACTCTTGTTCTATTCTTACTCATGTTCTAAGAATATACCAACAACAAGAATCATGGTGTTTTAATCAAAGAAAACAATTCTTAAAAAACCCTTAAAATATATTTATATCCACTTGTGCATACAAATACACTATTTCAGGAAAATGTTGATAAACTAGAAGTACCTAAAAATAGTTTTAAATAATCTAAGTTATCTTCCTTAGAAGAAATTTAAAATGCATATGCATTCACTTAATAGAAACTTAAAGTTTAATATTCTTAACAAGTCAATAGTGAAATTCTACAATTAGCATTATTCCTATGTTGTTTATCAACTGAAATAGATCACTTGCCAGTAGTATAAAATATACATTCAGAAAACCGGGTGAGGAATATAAAATCTCTAACTACTCTGAAATAGAAGAAAAAACACATTATAGTTAAAATTTCAAGTGTCACACTGTGAGAGCAGTGACATATTTAAAGTGAGCCTTGAAGCCAAATTAGGAGTCTTGGTTCGCTGACAGCTGCGATGCGTTACCCACAACCTCAGCATCCTGGTGAGCCGTGTCACAGCAAGCGCGAATGGGAGCACGCCATACATATTTAAAAAGCTGGCTATTTTGCATTAAGTTATTTCACCTTCTAATTCATTCCCCAGTCACTAACATATGACTCTCACGCCTGCCCAGAGGCCACTCTGCAGTTCTGCCTACCCAGAGCCCACGGAGGACTCGGGGCCGCTCAGCACTTACCGGGTCCGGTTGGGATGTGCCCTCAATCATCTGCCAGTTACTCTGTATCAAAGAAATTTACAAAATCCAAACGAGCACCACTATAGGCCAGATTTTTTTATCACAGCTGATTCCCACAGTAGTCAGTGCACTCACTGACACCCATTTCGCTCTTACATCGCACAGTTCATTATCTCAAATGAACTGCATCGAACGTATTAATAGGAAACCGTCACCAAACTTCGCACAGCTGAACTCTGTGACTGAAACCTTTTATCCTGCAATATACAGCAAATTGGTGTTCTCTTACACACCAGCCTTTCCTGCCTCACGTGGATTTTTCAGTGGCTTGCCCTCTACAATCCATTTTGTTGCCCTGCTTAGCTCAGCTGTTGCTCCAGAGCCACGCGGGTAATCCCAACTCAGCGCGCTCTGGAGGTGACCGCGGGGCCCTCGGCATCCCTCCGTCCCCCCGGCGTCCCCTCAGTATCCCGCGGTCCCCCCGGCATTCCCTCTGTCCCCTGGGCATCCCCTCAGTCCCCTCGGCATCCCCTCTGTATCCCCTCCGGCCCCTCGGCCATCCCTCCGGCCCCGCGCACACGCCTCGCCCAGCGCATTCAGCGCCGCGAATGACAAAAAGGTGACATTAAATTTTGCAATGCTTCACGTTAAAGCGAAAACAGAAGGCAGAAAAACAAGAACCCCGAACAACGTCCAAAGGCCAGAAACGAACGCGTTTTGACCGTGACACCCCCACTCGCTCCAGCATGTTCTCCCCGTTCACGC